>JAWLRI010000190.1:176474-296713 GCA_034781795.1 Crypturellus tataupa
CCCACCCTTGCTAGTTGGCTTTTTAAGGCGAGTGAGGAGCTGTGTAATCGGCACTGCTCACATAGCCACCCTTGAATGGCAGTGAGGGATGAGGTGCAATGTGCAGGAGGCACTGCTGGAGCCAGCGGTTTGGTGGCTGCACGACCTGAGCCGTGGGTAGCCCGCCATGAAACATCAACCATGTGCCCTAGATACCCCACGGCAGTGATGGGCACGAGTGACGCTCCGATGCGGTTGATGCTCGAGCAGAGAAGGTGGCCTTCATGGCCTCTCTCATGAGGAGGACCCGTTTTGCTGCTTTCTGTGAGGGAATCATGCTGAAAGGGAAATGATGGATGCCCGTGCTAGGCTTGCAGGCTGCCTCGCGTGGCTACGCACTGCCTGGCAATCTCGCAGTTGTGGGGCCCCTGCCAGCTGTATTAATAGACAGCTTCCCCATTTGTGTGTGGGCAGAGGGATGACACAGACATGCCTAGCTCAGGAGCTGTGCATCCATGACTTCTGATGCTGATGACTCCTAATAACAATGAAGTTGCATTAGCTCAGCCTTGTGATATCTGCAATTCTCAGAGCAACAGAAAGACATGTTGGATGCTTATTGAAAACCTCCTAGAGCGTATTTAACAACTATGGTGTTCTCATTTCTGTATGTACCTTTTTGCAGTTGCCTCTCTCAGCCTGGGCAGTGACGTGTACCGGGACATGTTCTCACCTCTCTGCTGGGCCTTGGGGTTCAAAAGAGCTCCTTACATTTTGCCTCTGCTCCCTAGACCCTGATCTGCTTGACTGTAAGGAAAAGGTCCATTACGAGATGCTGTTACCTCTCTTTGTTCAGACAGAACGTATCATTTTATATTTGTTCTAATTTGAAAGGGAGTGTCTAGGAGCAACAAAGTATGTCTGGACATCGTGATCACTGAAGAAGAAAAAGCTTGGTTTGGTGTATGTGGGTGCAGACAAAATATTTTTCTCTTTACAGTATTTACAGTGACAAATGCTTCCTTTTTTTCTGTCACTTGCAGAGAATGTCAGCCAAGCTGTGTCACTTGAAAAATGAGTAAAACCATTGTTGTTTTCTAGGAGGCAAAGGAAAATCCCAAATGATCAGTTTTAACCTTAGATGAGTTAAACTGGGTGATTGTGCTGCCAGTGAGATTGTTAGCTTCCCTGGTTGGCCTTCCTTTTTTTTAAATCTAAACCCAAAGTAAAGTTAGAGCAGCCTAACAAATGGGTTTTGGTTACTTGGGAGATATGTTGTTGGGGTATTGGACAGCTGTTTAAGTTCATGTCCCTTGAAATGTGTACATTTTCAGTCTCTGTTTAGGTTATGTAAAGGCAAAGTCACTGTGAGTTGTTGGGTAAATAAGCAGCAATTGAAATTCCAAGAGAGGTTCCAGGAGAAAGAAGTGAGGTAGAGGTACAGAAACATAACATGTTGGGCATCTGAATGAGCAATACCTTTATAGGAATTAAAGGGCAGTGGAAGCAGCATATTTGATCTGTTTGTTACCTAAGTATTACTTTCTGACGTTGAAAATGACAAGAAGATCTTATTAGATATGTCCGTCCCCCCACTTTTTTTTTGTGGCGCGATTAAAGAATAAAACTGCTAACAAGCACAACTGGCGCCAAACAGGGATTACATTTGGACTGAGAAAGCTCAGTGGTTGTCGGAAGAGCCTTTCTATCTTCTGTGTAAACTGTAGACTAGTGATGACTGTATAAACTGTCTGAAAACTAATGTATAGGATGTATAGACAAACATCACTTATTTAAAGGACTGCTTCCATGAACTTAAAGTCATCAGTCAAATCCCTTAAAAATCTTCAAAGACATGAAAACAAACTGTTACTGTGTGAAAAGTTAGTGGCAAGGACTTGGTTTAGGGGTGTTGATGCATATATTTAAGATGTTTGATTGGTTATGAATCAAAAATGTTAAGATAAAAACTTAAAACTTTTAAAATCAAATATATTCTGAAAGGTTGAAGAAGTTACTATTGAATTTGAGGGACTGACATCAATCCCTGCTTTACAAGACACCAAGTAAACAATTTTTCTCTCTGATTGTTTGACTCTTCTTAAAAAGTTCTTGCAGCTTCAAGTCTTGAGTACTTTGGAAGATGATGTGCAAAACGGGCAACTAATGTGCTAAGGGACAATCCTCATTCTTGCCTCCTAAAGCATAAATCACCCTTACTCTTGCTACAAATTCAAACATTTTTTATAGTTGAGAGTTTATTAATTTTGCATAATAAACCAATCCCTTCCCACCCAATGTAGAAGAAATGTTAGCAAAAAAGAGTAAAAGAGGTTGTATCTTTAGTAACTAAATAAACTTTCTGGGAAGATAGAGATGTGCAGAGAAGACCTGTAGGCACTTCGGTTGAGCCTTGGCTAGATGGAATAGCAGGTACATTTTATAAATGATTCTGAAAGTTTCGATGGGGAAAAAAAAACAAATAGAAGGTTAACTAAAAATTCTTCACAATTTTGTGATGGAAGTGGATGTATTTGTTATTACCCATAAGATATATCCTGGGTGAGTGACTTCATTAAGCAGTACAGTTACTTTACTCATGCATGGACTAATGATATGGTGTTCAAAGCTACTGAACACTCTTCTTGCTGCTACCTATTTATTTAGTGAACTTGCTATATTTCAAGAAGGAGCAAAATTAACGTGCTGAGCAAGTGGCAGGGACCTTTCTGTCAGAGACCAAAATGCTTGAAAAACGAAATAAAAAATTACAGGCTCTGGAAGGCTTCTCAGTAGAGATGTTAACTACTCCAGTTCTGCAAAATCAAATCCAAGCATAACTGTTGTTTACTGTTATTGGTGACTCTTTTTAATAGCAATCTTGTGATTTGCTCACTTTGAGGACAGCACTTAACAAATAATACTACAAAGATACAAATCAAAAGATTTACTTAGAAATATAGGGCTTCAAATTTAGGAGGAGAAATGGTTTTGCTTCTCCATGATCATCTTGTGTTATACACAGTTGTCTTGTTTTACACTAGTGTTTCTGTGCTAGAAGTTGAGAACTGGCTGCCCATACTAGACAATTTTAAAAATTCTGTGGAAGAGAAAGGTCCCCTGAGAAGGGGAGAGGAAGGATTATATTTAAAGAAAAAGTAAGTTTACTGCTAAAAAGAAGGTAACTTTTTTCTTTTTTCCTCATGAAAAATAAAATAAAAAAAAAAGAACCTTCTAGCTTTTAAATTGTGGATAAAATAGCTTTCATGTTAGGAGTCAAATTTAAAAATAATACCCCCGAAACAGATTTCAGCTTAAACCCTTGAAACAGAATGTGTAAATTTAAGAT
Organism: Crypturellus tataupa; assembly: GCA_034781795.1. Lineage (NCBI taxonomy): Eukaryota > Metazoa > Chordata > Aves > Tinamiformes > Tinamidae > Crypturellus > Crypturellus tataupa. The sequence goes on from JAWLRI010000190.1 coordinate 179,803, forward strand.
AACTTACAGAGTTTCAGTATAGATAGTATCTTTCTAAGACAGTTCTTACATGTCCTGCCAATATGTAGTAGTTAACTTACAGTGGATGTAGTCAGAGCTGTGGCTGTGTGGGCTGCTTGGCATTGCATTTGGAACAGAGTCACTACGAATGTCTAATAACAAGACTCTAATGGGGAAGCTGAAAGTGAAGCTCTGGCCAGCTACCTTGGTGGTAGGGAGGCTTTCCCTCCCCGCAGGATTTCCATGCTGCCCTCTGCGAGTCGTGATTCTTGGTCTTGTACGCATGGGGACTGTGCATGTTTGGACATTTAATGAAGTGGTGACTTATGTGGAGATTATAAAATGTGAAACAAGTTAGCAGCTCTTTCCTGTGGGTTAGAGGAAGTGGTGCCAGCATTCTGGAGAGCTCAAGGCAGTCGCTTCTAGTTACTGGAGAAGTATGTGGACATCAATGTTATGAATCTAATGTACGAGTTACATAGCAGAAGAAATAGGATAGTAAGTGTTGGGAGCTTGAAGAGAGAATGGAGTTATGTGCTTCTCTGAGAAGGCTTAAGCAGTTGGCAGACCGTTTGGCCTTTTTTCTGTATTGTGAAAGCACTTTTGCTGGTAAAGTGACCACAGCTTTCAGGGGTGGCAGCACAAATAGTTTAAAGATATTAAAATCGCCGTCTTTATTAAAACAACAACAAAAATATCTTCTATCTACATTTCAATAATCTTTTCTGTTGTCCTGTTGAGTTGCATTGCTGAGTGAGAAGGTTGTAGCAATATAGCTGCTAGAGGTCAAAAAAGAAACTAGTCCTGTTAAATTTTGTATCCCATTCTGGTAGTATCCATTATGGTGAGATGGTATAATTGGAGGGGAAACATTCTTTGAAGAGAAGAATTTTAAAATAGAGAAATGTCACAACTTGGTAGCTGCTGAGGTGCTGTGTGCACAGCTAAAGTTACTGCAGAACCAATGAAACAACAGTGGGAAGTTATTCTGGGCATAGTGTTGTTTGATTGACTGCACCTGGAATAATGCATAGGAGGACAGAGCACTTGAGTGTAATATGCAACAGCAACTGTGTAGTGTGGCACACTTTTGTGCAGTAGCAAGACAGGGTGTGATAGAGGTTTGGTTATACTTGAAAAGACAAGAAACAAAAGTGTCAAATGTTTCTGGGAGGGGGGAGAGTATTGCTAACATCTGTGATGCATGTGCAGTTAAACTCACTGTGCATTTCAAGTGGAAGGTAAGTGGGAGGTGGAGAAAAGCTGTTCTTGAGAGTAAGGTGAGTTGGCTTTAAGGCTTTGTGTGCTCTGAGTTAAGCTGTAGAATAGAGTACATAGAGGTGAGGTGAGACTTGGTATAGCTAAGGCTTTCAGAGGTTGCAGAAGTTGAATTAAAAAGTGAGATTGCAGTGAAATAGTCACTTGTGGTCAGCAAAAGTGATAAAATAGGAAAACACATTGAAACTTTAAGAATGCACTAGTGGGTGAGTGATAACCATTTGAAGGTAGATGATGATTTTGCAGAGAACAAAGGAAAGCAATTTTCCTGCTTGATGTTGGTGAGAACTAAGTGTAATCATTAAAAAAAAAAAAACCCAAACGAAACAAACAAACAAACAAAAAGCCCTACTAGGTAAAACAAGAAACTACTTCAGGAAACTACTTAAAAACTAAAAAACAAACAAACAAAAAACTTGTTTTTTTCTTAATAAAAATTGTTGATTTGGAGAAGTGACTTTAACATTTTTTTTCTTGGTGCAGTAAAATCAAAAACTAGACTCCTGGTGAAGTAATACACAATACACATGATCTGCAAAGCTGAGTCATATTCCTTCAGGAAGGATACTGTTGTTTTGAGAAAATAGATCACTTGCCCGGCAGTGAGGAGGAGGAATTGAGATAATATGGAACAATTCAAGCCCTCCTAGCAGTAGACAGTACAGTGCATTAAAGCATCTATTTTTCAGCCTTTAGAATAGATTGTTTTCTTGATATATGGAGAGGAGGGTCATAAGTGGGTTGTGTCCACAAAGTTTCCCTAGACTGTGGCAAGAGCTTACAGACTTTACTTCAAGGATCTGAATCCTGTTCAATGGCTTATCTGCTAAAAGGGACCTCTAACTCATGTGGAAGATGAGCTGTAGATCCCAGCTGCTCATGGTTATGTGGAGGAGGAGAGAGAACCTAATTGCCTTTGGGCATTTGTTTAAAAAATGGGGCAGTTGTCCAAGTCCTTTCAAATCATTTAGTTAAATTTGTTTCATCTCCTTGTGTCATAGTTACTACCATGTGTAAGTGGCTGTAGTATTGATAAATAATAATAATTAAAAAATTGCAGATACCTAACACTTTTCTATTGAGCAGTGCTGAACTGAGCATCCTGAATGGTAGTTTGAATGTGATGTTTTGTTACCTGGGCCTTACTGAAGGCCTGAACTTGCCTTGTATTTGAATTTTTTGTTTTCTTGAGAGGAAGAAGGGACATTTGCAGGGGGTGAGAAATTTCTTTAAAACATACGTAGGAGTCGGGTTAATGTTATCAGCTTGTGTAACAGTCAGAATAGGAGGCTGAGTTTCAAGGTGTGTTTTACCAGTTTGCATGACTAGGTATGTGTGTATGCATTTACATGTTGCCAAACAATATTTAGTGTGGTTTGAAAATGGAATTTGCATGATGAATCTTTAAGCAAAAAGTTGGGGCTGTGGAGACCTTGGAGGCGCTGTTGTGGCTCGGTCTAGTGGCAGGGAGTCTAGTCTGAGCCTCAACCACTTGTTTTTCCTTGTCATCTCGGCATACCTGCAAGCAGCAATACTGATTCTTGAGGTGTCTGCAGACGGTCAACAGCTACTTGTGTTTTTGTAGCTAACTTCATATATGCCTGTTTAGCAACTGGAGCAACTAAGGGTCTTTTTAGTGAAATGAGATTTCATAATTGCTGATGAATGCTGAAAATGAGGAGGTCATGTTAACTACCTATCTGCTTTTTCCTAGCCCTTACCTTTTTTTGCGGGGGGGGAGGAGGGGTGGTTTAAAATGTATATGTAAAAGCTAATTCTGATAACCTACAATTTTAAATGAAATTCCTGCATTTTTTGACATTAATGAAACTATGGACATGTGAGATACTTTGTCAAAGATTTTGGTCAGTTAGATGCTTCTCACTTAGCTTTACTTTAGATCATAAAACTGGTAAATAACGTAGAGGCTTTCAAAGACTAGGCAATGTTTCTGCTTAGATTTCTTTTCTCAAGAAAATGACCAAATGCGGAAGCTGGGATTCAGAGCCAAAGCACATGTTAACTCTTGGGAGGAAATGAGGTGGTATTTCTTAAAGTTTTGTCTAGATAATACAGGGAGAATGCATCAAGAATGCATCAAGCAGTTTTAAGAGAATTAGAATAAATGCAATCTTTAGGTACTACTTTAACCTGTTCTGCTGTACTTACAGAGAAGACTTGTCTGAACATTATTGTGTATAATTTTTTTCTGGAAGTGTCATGGTGATAAATCCTTTTCTTTCCAAATGTTCATGTCACTTTGGGACATTTTGGGTTATTTAATGTTTTGTACAAAGATGATTTAATTTGCTGAGGTCATAAAGATGCCGCACCCTCCTCTGGAAACTTAGGTTAAGATATTTCAGTTGAAATGTCTTGGCCTTTTAGAGTTCTTCTGAAATTAGAAAAACAGACATTTGAAGTTAAAGGCACTTAAAAAAAAAAAAAGCTGCTAGTAAATAAGGGTGAATTGAAATAATAGTTGATTGTGACTAGTCCTGTTGTACAAAAGCTGCTCACTTTGGGAAAGTGCTGCAAAGAGCCAAGTCATGAAGATATCAAATGCCTCAACCCTCTCTTTTTAAGGCCTCCCTCCCTTTCTGTTGCTATAAAGAAACAAAATGGATAGGATTTCTCTAAAGGAACTGAACAGCCATGATTTCTGATATTGGAGAAAAAAAAAGAACCCCCTAAGCTTTTAATTTTGCCTTCATTCGTTTTATTGATGTTAGTTAGCAGCTTCACTTTGGTTACCCATTTTGGCATATTTCTTCCAAAATACCGGAAAAAGCATGCTTATACTGTTAGCTCATGCTGTTACTTTGCACCCCTTGCAGTCAGTCACCTTTTGTAAACCTCAAGTCCCTGTTCTTTACAGGAAAAGCTACTTCCTAAGCTTGAACTTGCCAACAGCTTAGGAAGATACAAGAGAGACAGAGTCCTGCATATTATTGACCACGCATGGTTTGATGTGGGACAGGCTTCTGTAGGGACAGCAGAGAGAAGGCAAATTGCAACCCTTTAAAAGTGTGGCACCTTTTCTGATGGAAAGATGAGGTCAGCCATAATGGCTTATGTACTAACTTGGTGACTGCCTTGTTAATGCTTAATTAAAAAATATTAGAGACAGGCTTTTCCAAATCTGGAGGAAGGCTGTCTTTGGAAAGAAAAAAAAGAATGGGGTCGCTTTACTGAATTTCTTGTCCCAGTGACTGAGAGGTAAGTTACAAACCCTAACTTCATCTCTGTTCCTGTTATGGGAAAATTCAACTGTTTTTCTATTGAATTAGTCAGGCAGCAGAGCTTAGCTGAGCCTCCTAAGAAAAAATTTTGAAAGTGCAGCTTGGCCAGTGCTCCTTGAAGCAAGGGCTGTCAGTGACCTGCTGTTGCTTGTCGGTGCAGAAGAGCTGTATGCCCTGTTGTATGCTGCAGGGGCTGGAGTTGTGCTTTGCCATCTCTAACGCCAAACCAGGCAGCAGCTCAGCCAACAATAACCACTTGAGGTGTGTATGTGCTCGCGTGTCTGTCTGTGTGTGCAGCTACTCTTTATTCTTTTTTAGCTTGGAATCAGATGCGTCCTCCTTAGCTGAAGGGAAACATTTGAGAAGCTGTGACGCAGTTACACGGGTGAAGGAAGGAAATGTCCATAAGAGTTAAAAGCTAAAAATAGATCAGTTTACTGAGTTGAACTCTGGGTGGGAATTGAAGAACTAAACAGAAATCTAAATTTGTGTCCTTGTTACTTATATAACTGCATAATAGTCATCCTTTCTATTACACCTCTTCCCTATCTCCCTTAAACCTTATACTGGACTATTTCAGGTGAAGACTAGTGTCAGGCCTTCTAACATTGTTTTCAAGTAGTTTAAATAGCAGACAGAACTAAGAAGTCTGATCAGCTCCTGTTATTGTTATAGCATAGTTCTGTCTGAAAGTGTAAATAAAGTATTGTCTGGGTACACTCCCTCTCTTTGTTCCATAGTGCTCCCCTGTGGAAGCAAGATCTCCTGATCCCGCTGAGCAGAAGATTTAAGGTGGTAACTTATATTTGGCCTTAGAATCTCAGAGATTAAGGAAAGCAATATTTTTTTCCTACTAGCTTTTTCTAAGAGGTAGTAAATTTGTAGGTGATTCTGATATGTAAAATAAGGTAACATTTGAGCACAAGTGTTTAAGAATTGATTTCATGTGATGCAGGTATCTATAAGAGATTTGTCTGCTGCCTGGCCACAAACCCTAGTTTGGGAGCTGTCAGCCTCTCTTTGTGGTTTAGGAAAAAAAAAAAGTTTGTTGGAGTGTTTAAAAACATCTTAAATGGAAGAAAACACTGGAAAGTGCAAAGAGCACTCTAGGTTGCTTCCTTTAGATGACCAAAATAGTTGTATCAAAATAAGTATATTTCCTTCTCCCTGGAGCAGTACTATGTGTTGGGGAGAGGGCAAACTACACAATATTGTGCTTGCTAATTGGCTTTTCCAGACAGACAAAGAAGGGCCAGGGCAGGAGATTCCTTTTGAATCTGAACTTGTCAGCTGCTGGGGAAGAGTTCTTTTACCATGTTGGGTTAAACGGGGGTTTATGGGTTAAAATTGTGGCATTGAGGAATTGGGAGTTGCCTTAAAAGGAGTGGATGCACGTTGTAAACAAAGTGGTGTAGGTTACAGCATGTAACTTCATACTGCATCTTCCCCCAAAGATGAAAAGTTTTTGTGCTAATAAATTTACATTTAATACTTTCTCTCTTCTCACTTTATCACTTGCTATAAAACATTAACTTGACAGATGTATGAAGTGCTGTGCTCTTATTTTTTTATTATTATTTTTTATTTTTCCCCAGAGGAGCTTGAGAATGTTTTTGCAAGATTGTTTTGAACAAATTTGATTTACTTGATTACTAAAATAGTATTTGTTCCAAGCAGCAATTTATCTTTTAAAGTGGTACACGATTTGTAGAAAACGGACCCAAGTACCCACAGTAGTAGCCAATTTGTGCCAATAAGGTGCCAATTTTAACTTTAAGGACTATACTGTAATAACATAATGTTTGACAACTACTATTTTAAAAATCTCATTTCTGTAGCACTTGCCCCTTGGCTGGATCTTTCCATGTTGGTCTGCCTCATAGTGCTAAGTCAGTATTGTGAATTTAGAGTTGTAGAAGTTTTTGAAAGACCGATTGGTTAGCTGAAGTGATCAATTAATCCGTGAAGCTTCTACTTGTAGGCAGGGTGATGATGTAGAATCAGAGCAGGATCTACCTTGCAGTACATACTCATCAGAGTAGGGTCAAAAAGCAGGGAGTTACTGCTTTTTATATCCTTGTAGACGGTGTCCAAGCAAGGAAGAGGAAGCTGTAGAGTCCTACATATGGAGTGGGGGTGAATATGCCTTGACCTTAAGTTAGAGCACTTAAGGACTAGCCCTCAAATCAAGCTACCTGAGCACAGTCCCCTTCTATGTATTGCGTTTAGGCTACAGCTTTTATATGTGCACAGAAGGAGGTGAGTGTGTTTGGTGATGACAAGCAGGCAACAGAGTGTCCTAGGCTTTGAATTGTTTGTTTGTGCGATGTTTTCAAGTACTTGGCGTGGGAATCCCACTCCTCCTCACCTCCTTTGCTAATATGCCATGTCCTGGCTTGTTTGTAGCTCTAAAACTTCAGATAGGAGCATACATTAGCTGCCTGGTTTGAGTACTCCTGCTGTAACGGGACTTACCTATCAGCCGGAGAGGTGAATATCAGAGGAAGGACAGGCATCTTTTTCCAGAGTGACTTTTGGTAGTTTCCCTTGTAGTCTTCACTTGTACAGTCTCTTCTTTTGTCCCTTCTGCTTAGTAATGAGGCAAAAGTCCCACCAACGATAAGTTCCATCACTTGGCCTCAGTGTTTGGCTCCCCAGGGAAGCCCATTATGTGCACAGAGATGAGGAGGGAGTCCTATGGAGAAGTCCTGCGAGGTTTGCATGTCGACACGTGTCTGCTGCATTGACAAACAGGGCTTGCATGGGAAGCTACATTAGTTACAAGTTAATTACAAGTTAATGCTACATTACCTAGTTTGGGAGTGCTCTAAGGGGAGTTAAGTCCTTGCTCTGGGTCTGTGTAAAGTTTTCATTTAATGCTGTAGTGGATGACAGCAGAGGACGGTAGTCCTAGCAGACTACAATGGACTACTGTGTTTGAACAGAGTTATTCTGGGAGTAGAAGTGCATTAAATCACTATGATATTGAGCAAGGCAGCTGTGTAAGCTGCTTTTTAATGGGGATGTTGATTACAGGAAAGCATCTCTTCAGATAAATACAAATTAAATACTCAACTAGGAGAGTTTTTCTGACAGAAATTCCCAACCCACTTGAACGTGAAATTTGCTATGTAGTGCTAGTTTGTTCAACAAAAACTTAGTTTCAATTAACTTGTTTGAGTCTCAGGTCAGTTCTGTCACTTTTCTCCACATTGCTTTAAAAAAAAAAGTCACATATCAAGGTAGGCAAAAGGAACTAAATTATCCTGTCGTAAGCTTATGTATATAATTAAAATCTAAATGAGGTAAAGGGCCTTTTTATGAGGGGAAGCCTTGCACAGCTTAATGGGCTAATTTAACTTGCAACACCCCCTCCTTGAATAGTAGATAAAACCAAAAGACTTAAGTGGAAATACATGCTAATGAGTGACCTAAGTTACTATACTAATTCCTTTGCCAACAGTGTGGAATTTATTAAGTCTACAGGTAGAAAAATCACTATCTTAATAGGAAGTTCTCTAAACTGAGCAGTCATGTTATTTACAAAAAAAGTCCCAAATGTAGATGAAGAGATTTCGTCTCAGGATAACAGAAGTGCTTTGCTGTGTAAAAACCATGTTCTTGTTTAGTGGGATAAAAGTTAAGTGGATATATGAAATAACTGCTTCCATAGCAAAGAAAATCTAGTAGTGCAGTGGATCCCTGCTTGAAAGGTGGCTAGGAAGACAAGTAGTAAACAGACTTGTTGAACATCAAAGATAACAAGCATTTGGAATAGTCAGTGTTGTATTTAAGAACTTCAGTATGCATGCTACCTACCCACTACTTTTTTTCTTTTTTTTTTTTTTTTCGGTGTGTGTGTGTTAAGGCCATATAGAAAAACTGAAATAGAAATTAAATGCTCTACTAAGTGTGCGTAGAGAGACACAAGGGAGATGGATTTTTAACAGGCCATTTGACACAAAATATACTGTTTCCTTGAAGCAACTACTGATTTCAAGGCAGAAGGGAAGGGTTTATTCATCCAAGAAAGACAAGTACAAGCAGAAGGATGAGAGGGTAATGCTGGCACTAAATGAAGAAAGTTGTTGGTGCTGTGAGGTCCCAGAGAGAGCTAACACATGGAAGAGGCAGTGAGGTGAGTTACCTTTTGCAGGTTCCATGCTACTCCAATGTTTGTATTGCAGGTAAGAGGCACAAGCCTTTGAGACTAATTCCTTCCCATGATTTTTTTCTTCTTTTAGAACAAAACCTCTCTTGGATAAAAATGAGATATGTGAAGCATGTATTGTCTTGAATTGAACTTGAAGGCAGCTAAATCAGGTTCATATTGATTGTTGCCTTCTAAAAAGGAATCAGTGGAGGGAAAGATGGCATAATTAATATAAAGCCAGCTTGCCAAAAAGGGCAGCCATGTAGCTGAGAAGCTTGAAAAGTTGAAACCTAAATAAAGGGAAAAGAGCTGCTCTGAGTTTATTCCCTGGGCTACTAATAATTTCAAAGTTAATATCTTTTGTGATGTTGCTTTGACAGCAATCTCTGATCTAATCCTGCAGTGCATAATTAGAATTGTCATTCCCTGTGATTTCTAAAGTGTTTATAACTGGGTTCAATTTAGCCCAGAGTGTGAGTGTGGTCACAGTAGTTCTCAAGGAGCAGTTATTTTGAAGAAAACCATTGCATATGCAGTTATCTAGTCTTAACAGCATTGAGGTGTATAAAAATAGGAATATACTGCCGTAAAAGTCAACCAAACCACAACCCGTACCTTTCAGCTCTGCCTTTAATTTGTGCGGGTGTAGGCAGTGTTCCCATTGTAGGTCCTGCTTTTGTGACTTATATGGTAACAGGTCTGGTTCCATCCAAAGTACTTCCGCCAGTGTCTGAAATTAAAAATCAGTCCTGCAACACTCTGAGATAGTGACAGAAATTTTCTGTTATCCAAATATATGAATTTACTAATTGTCTGATAGCTTAAAAACAGTTCTTAATTAGGGCCATAAGTTTTGTAAAGATTGCTGTGTATTAATGCACTTCCCTCCCCACACTATCCCCTCAAAATTGGCCTTGCCAAAGAGAAGCTCTATGATGGCATCATATCATGATAATGGTGGAAAAAATGAGTAATGCAACGGGAAAACAGGTGAAAAAGAGGTTTATATTTATGCACAGGGCTTGTGTTGGGAAAAAAAAAGTACAATTTAAAAATGTAGTGATAAAAATCCATATTCATTAGAAGAAACTAATGAGAAGAAAATTATAGTGAATGTAATGCACAGGATCCTAGATGATCCAGATGTCCATCTTAGGAGCCTAGCTTTGATCTAAAACTGGAAAGTAAACCCTGTTGTTCCTCTTATGTTGCCAGTAGGTCTCCCCATGTATTCTGAGCTAACTTTTGGAAGCTGTAACTGCTTCTGAGGCTAGAAATCATTAGTGAGGTTCTGCTGAGGCCTGTGTTTCTGGCGAGGAGGAGGTTCCTTAGGTCTATGGGATGCCTGTTTATTGTCCTGCCTCTCAGCTGCTTTGGCTCTGAAAGCTGAGGCTCTGTGCTGGACTTCACTGTGTTTCGTATGAATCTTCTATGGTCTGGGTGGCTCCTCTGTGCAGGAAAAAAAATAGAACTAACACAGGCAGGCTACATGATTTGAATTCCTGATGAGAAAGAGATCTTGCATGTTGTCTTTAAAACAATGTTAGTCACTGCATCCCTGCCTTTCCCTTAAGCTTTCAGATCCTTGTCTGAATGTGGCCTCGATTGAATTCCTGTCCTTTGAAGGAAATCCTCTGCTCGATGTAAGTTAGTGTACTTGGAACATTAGGGTAGCAGTTAGGATCCAAAATTAATTGCCCCTTGGGATGGATAAGGCCTCTTGGGCATTGAAGAGAATGTTATCTCTTTTAAAAGCTTTCTAAAATGGCCAGCTTGAAAATCAATTACATCCTTATGGCATGACGAAGTAACAAGTATTGTGAGCACTGTATCTTGCTCCTAGCTTTACCTGGTAACAACAAAGATCCTGAGTATGGTGCAACTTGAAAGAGGGATAACTAGGTGCCCCTTACTTGCTGCTTTTTTGCCTTCTCTCTCTTTCCTCACCAGCTCAGAGATGTAGGAGGAAAAGCACAGAATTGACCCTAAGAGGACTGAGAAAAGTATCTCACTCCAACACTGATACACAAGTACTGGAAACACTGTTGATGGCAGAGCAATACTGTTCAACTCTGGCCAAGGCCCTGGTGTGTCCTTCATGCTAGTTCTACCCTGCTGGGGAGCAGCTCTATCAGCCTGGCTTCTAGGCATGTGGTGCTTGCTGCCAGAGTGTCCATATTAAATGACTGGTACAGCTGTTTCAGTGAGCCAAAAGAGAGATTTAGGGAGGTTAATGTGGCATAGGCAGTGGAATAACACCTGTGTGTTGTGGTGGAGCTATTAAAGCTTGTCATGTGCTCGCAGAGTTATGAGAAGTTAGAGCTAGGGAGAGCTAACTCTCTCCAAATTGCTTTGGGAACTTGATGGTGGAGGAAGACCCAGCTACCAGATGTGGATCCAAACGCGTCGTTGTCGGTTAAATCGTAAAGATGAATTTCAACTACGTATGTAACCAGTGAGTGCTCAAGAACTTAATGCTGGCTTTTGCAGACTTTCTCACTGTATCAGGCAATATAGAAAATTAGGCTTAATGTGCTTGATTAAAGGAAACTCCCTTTAGTAACCTTATTTCCAGTAACACTTGAACTAACATGTAGGCACTTCTGTGATTTGAACTTAAAATATGAGTGAGCTGCTCTGCCGTTGCTCTCTGAGTAATTTCTGTTACTTGCACTGGACTGGCTATGGGCAAATGTGGGAGGGAGAGCACTGGGCTGTTTTGATAATTGTATAATTAAATTCACTGGTGCTAGGCCAAGGCTACTGATCACAAGGGCTGATGCTGAATCAGAAGGAACGCTTTAAATGGCACTCTGTTAAACAGAAACATAATTGCCCTCTCTTTCCCCTTCTTGGCTTATTGGATGACTGAATTGCTCATTTCATACATGACTTTGAATGTGACTGGAACTGTGAATCAGTATTTGTTAAGAGTTTTGCATCTGGCTTGTGTTCCAACTTCCCTTTTCGGCGCTTGAGAGGCTGTCTGTGTTATTGCTAACTATGTAGTGAAAATCCTCTTAAACTCTCCTTGTTGTGAGTGGGTGAAAATGTTTGGCAAACATATGAATCAATAATTGCTTATTTGCTTCACCGACGCTTCTCAGAAGTGGCACTGTTCTCTCTACATTTGTCCAAATAATCGATGCCTGTTCCCAAACTGATAGTTAACAGGGGCAGATAACTTCAGACTTTCCTGCACGAAGTTATTCCACAGCTGCCTCTCTTTCTGCAACTGCTTGGACTTATTCCATCCCTACTCTTCCATCAACTGCAGCAAGGCTTGTATCAATGGTACTATAGGTTACATGCAGTTAGGAGAAACTGATGATCATTTGAAAGTTCCTCACTGGTTTAGCCTGCTGCTGAAATGCCTGCAGCTCTGTGCATGGGGAAAAAAAAGGGATGAATAAACTGAAAGAAGGCTATTAAGAGGGAAACAAACAGTTTCCTCTGTTTGAGGAATAACATGGCATGTAACTTGGCCTGCTAAGTTTTCATAAAGAGGAGACTATTTTTTTAATGGCCTAGTCTAACATGTCCATTTTGTTCTGCTTTTACCAGATGAAGTTGAAAATTAAAATGAGGAGAAAAATACCTTAATGATTACAGTTTTCCCTTGGGAACTATTTCAGTTGTGGCTTTCTCATAAGAGAGATTATGGCTTCCTTTCTATTTCTGTGGCATTGAAAATAGAGATTTAGGTAGTCATTTTTTTAACGTAAGAAAATTTTAGATTCCAGTCTTGGAAGACAAAAACCAACTTCCAGGTAATGCTTACATTTTGAGGAAGTTTCTCCCTGATCAGATGGCTGTCATCTGACCTTTGCCAAATACAATTGGAAGTACATGTGCAGTATAGTAAGGAGAGGACAAAATAATATATTTACATGTAAAACGTGCGTTTTTTTTCCCTTTTCTGTAGGGGAAAGACAAGGCTATCTGCTTTCCTTTGATAAGATGTTCAGTGATATCTTACTTCTCTGGAAGGCAGCAAGATAGATTTGAGTTGTAGTTCACACTATTGCAAATCAGGAGGGCTCACTACCCATGTAGCTGGCAGTTCTTCTTGGAGAACTTGAGTACCTCTCTGATTTTTTTTTTTTTTTTTTTAGCATGATGAACATGATGAAGCCTCAAACTTTACTGTTGTATAGATCAGATGTACTAGAAATGCAATACCTGTATCTGTACAAACCAAAAAGTATGAGGAGTTTCTTTTGCAGAGCTTCTCAAAGCAAAGAAACAACTGTATGCAGAAGATATACAGAAGCAGACATTAGAAGTGACTCTTGGGTGCAAATATGCTGAAGAAATCAGTCATCCAAAAAGCTGCTTCAGCAGGGCCTTTGCAGAAAGGAGGTCAGCAACTGGACTGACTTGAATAATTGAGTTCATATGTGTTGAAAACGCATGTAGAATTTGTAGAATTAATTTCTACAAGTTTGTGGAATTCATCATTGGCTAAAGTAATTTTGTGAAATGACATCTCTCTGTCTAGCAGATAACATTATTTAGAAGGTTTTTGTTTGCATTGTGCCCATTCTGATGGGCGTAAATGGTTAGCTCACGGTTCTTGCATATGTGTTTTTATTGAATACTACTAATTGATCTAGTATTGGTGTAAGATGTAGGACTCTAGCAGTCTTGCTGTGGTAGTTGGATTTGACCTCCTTGTCCCACCTGCCAGATTTCTGTTTCTGTAGTAGTTAACCTGAAAAGCCGTGTGCTGAAGACCTGGCCACCTGGCTGTGGTTTTGTTGTGGTTCAGTAACTGACTTTAGGGCTTTGAAAGGTGGTGTTCCAAACCTGTGTTTTACCATGGGTGGCGTTTGTGACAGGAGAGTGTCAGGATACCTCTGGAGTATAACATTTGAAGTTGTAAGCAAAATCAATTAACATTGATTAAAAATCCTGGAGTGAAGCACTTGTGCTTGGTGAAGACCTGCTGAAAGACTTGGCAATGGACACTGCTGGCAGTAAGGGTTGGGTCTGTAAGGGCTACTGCTGACTTACCCAAAAAGCTTCAGGATCTGGATTCTTGTGGCTGCTGAATGTGTTTGCATTTTCCAAGAGGGACTGACAGGAGTGAAAGTTTTGCTTTCTCAAGAACATATATACATATAAATATATCTAGATGGGTATACTGTCTTGGGAGAGAATTCACTAGGCTGCGCTTACAAGTTGGTCATGGAAAGCTCAGTGCAGACTGTGTGTGCTGGCCAGTTAAAATTGGGTCGTAGGGAACCTCATTCATCTCATTAGCTGAGGAGGGAAATTGAAAAACACCCGGAGTGAGTCTGTTATCTGTCAGTGGGGATGGCTTGTGTGAGTTTTTCAGAAGAGAAAGGACTCTCACCTGTGTTATTGCGTGGCCTTTGTGTACAGAGTATGTGATTTTTTTTTAAAAGTTTATTCAAACAAAAGTGTAGGCTAAATAGAGTGCCTCAGCCTCCTGTGTCTTCTAGTTTTATTATGTAGCTCCCAGCTATTTATGTGATAATTTTATCTTAATGCAGCCCCTTTGCTACTCTGTTGTTTCACCTGGCAGTCAGTGCTGCAAGGGCAGATGTCCCTTGGTGACAAAGCTACTGAATTCTGCAGGCATAAATGTCAATACTTAAAAAAAAAAAAAATAAAAGAGAACTTTACTCAAATATTTGCCATTCCTATAGGACTGTCAGGTTTGGTTAGGTTGAATTGTGCTTGTCCCGCTGTGTTAAGTTCTGTTACAAATTGCCAAACACCAAGTTTTGTCCCATACAAAAATGCCCTTTATCCCTGGGTCACTTGTGTGACTAATGGAGTCAAGCAGAGAGAAGAGTGTGTTGCTTTGGTATTAATTATGAGCACTCATTTGAGAGGAGCAGCTGTTCCTCTACTTGGACTACTGTAGCAGAAAATATATTTCCCAGGTAGTAAAATGTAAAATGCCCAAAATACTCTTTTGGTGATCTTTTATTCTGGTTGATAGATTTTGGACATGAGCTATTGCAGAGTACTACTTATTTCATGTTATCATGTTTTGGTGCCATCCCAATAAATGTTGTTAACTACAGATTGTTATTAGCAGCTGAAGTTACTGTTTGTTGTTTTTTAGGAAGTGTGTTAAGTTACAAGGATATGAAGCAGCATAGTCCTGATGCTTCAAAGCGAAGATTCATCTGGCCCGTTATTCGATCCTCAGTGGTGGCCAAACCAGATGCCCAGGAAAGACTGTAAAGATTGGGCAAACCTGGCATTCTTCTTTCTTCCCAGCATCCAGTTGGACTTGCCAAACCAAAGAGTAATTCTGTAATTATTGACATGTAGATCTTTGCTTTTCTCTTAACTTATTTAATGTCTCCTGAGGCTTGTGTTCAATTCCATCTTTGTGACAGTGTGGACAGTATGTGACAGTATGAAGCAGTAGTTCATAGCCTTAACTACATGTTGGATGAGGGCTACCTCTCTGTGTTAATGGTAGCCTGCTACCTTCCAGTTTGTTTGAGAGCCTCTGGTACTGGAAGAGATGGCAAACAGTTCATTTGCCCTGCCCGGTCTACTCATGACTTCATAAACCTTTCTTAGGTTTCCCATCTTTTCCATGTTGAAGAGTTCTACTCTATTTTGACTATATTTTATTTATTTTGTACAGGAAGATTCACATTGATCATTCTCTTTGCTCTTTGGTCTTTCCTTATTCCTTTTGTCTTTCTGTGAAAGCTGGAACTGTGGGACTGGAACTCACCATGTCCAAAATGTGACACAAAACAGACTTAAATCTGTAATGCTGTCCCCTAGTGATGTTCTCTTTGCCCTTACTGCTAACTGAGCCTTTGATTTGCTTCTCCTCCTCCCTGGTTGTGAGCAGCAAGTTTGTTTCCATGAAGCTGGGCCCCGCTACTAAGAACCTGTCGTATATTACAATTCAGATTTTTTTCCCCTTCACTTACATACTTTTGTTTTTACCTATATTGAACATATCCTTGAAGATAAGGTGACTGAAGTACTAGCTAAGTCATAACTGAAGGTGGGTCCATTACCAAATTAGAACCAATATAGTTTGTGCATTAGGTGTTGAGTTAAAGGAAATGTTAATGTAAGATCAGTTCAATATTTTTGTAAGCCAGCTGTCAGGAATATAAGTAAAATTGGTAGTGGCTTTGGGCTGCCTCATAATGAGTTGCAAGCCTCAGGTCTGAGACAAACTTGATTTTTAATTTTTGAAAGTAAGGCTGTTTTTAGTCTCCTCAAATCCTAGCTGTTGTAGTTTCTGATAACTCCGATTCAAAGTAACTGGCCTTGGGGAGCTTTGGGGCTTCAGTTAGGGTTTTATTTGCAAAGGGGTGATGTGACTTGACATGCCTTTTGCACAACAGCTGGAATATAGACTGCCCTGTGTGATGTGTCAGTTATGCATCTGCAAGCTGTTGCATCTCTTGGTGGGGTTTAGTGAACAAGACCATGATGCTATTGGAGAACATAGGAACAACAGCCTTCCATAATCCTAAAAGATTTCATTCTATATTAATCTGACTTTTTCATTACAGGAAAACACAAAATTGATAAAGTCTGAAATACAAAGGCAGCTGTTGCTTAACTTAGCTTGGACTAATGCTGTTCTGGTTCCCTTTTTGTATGTGGACATGAGGTGAGAAGCACCCCTAAAGCCTGGTGGTACACACAGTTGGCGGTGTCATTAAGCAGTAGTGACATTTTCATGGTGCTTGATATTTCAGGTCATACCAGTATTCAGTTTTGAAATGGTCAGGAGCAGCCCCAGCTTCCAAAAGGATGTGCTGTAAAATCTTACTATATCTGTGCATGATGCTGTGGGAACAGATACGTATGATTGTTGAAACTGAAGTGAAGCCTTTAACTGTCATGGAAATCATGGCTCTCCAGGCATTCTCTAATTTAATGCTGACTAAGGCTGTGGCTTATGTGGGTTGAAGCTCCTTTTCTTAGAAAGTTCTTGGTGTTGACGGTAGTCTGGGCCTTCCTGTTCCTCCTGGTATTAACAACCTGGAAAAACTTGTTTGCTTCCACTGCTGAACCCATCCAGTTCCCGTCTTTGTGAAGAAGCATATGTACCCTGAAAATAAAGTTAGAGGAAGTAGTGTTGGTTAGCACAACTATAAGGAAGGGCTTGTGTGGTGTGTGTATATGTGTGTGTTTTATTTATTTATTTATTAAAGTTTCCATCAAGCTTGTGGTAATGTTTCTAGTTAAGTTGGAATCAGCAAGGGTAAACTTGATATTACTTTGTGTAACAGATTTGCCTGATGTGTCAAAGAAGAACTGGTAGGGAAGTGTCTGGTTAGAATGAATAGTAAATAAGTTTTCTCGTAAAGTGATTTTAAGGTGAGATAATGGCTTCCAAATCTTCCAGTGAGAAAGTGCTTTTTAAGCAGCATAGTAATTGCTAATATGAATCATGATACATAAGCAAGTTAACATTTTTTTTTAATTGGGATTGTTCCCAGAGAAAGATAAGGATGCTCCCCCTGTGGATAAGGAGAGTGTTACACATGATGCAACAACATAAATGATGTATAAAACTTTGGTTTGTTTGTAGTTCAACATAAGCTGTTACTTTGAATGTTGCTTCAGTAACAGAACTAATTAATTCTCTAATAATACACTAACTTCACCTTAAAGTCGAGCTTTGAATAAACTTGCTAGTTGCTCCTAACTATATTTTATGGAAATGTAAGCTGCTTTTAGTTAATTTTAAATAGCTAATGAAAGTAACCATTTGTTAATGCAGTCAGGACTTCCAGTGATTCTCCAGTGGCAGCAGGAAGGTTTTTAATGATATATTGGTCAGTTCTAATAGGTGAAATCAAGCTGAGTAACTTAATAGCTCTTATTGATCAAGGGTGATGGGCATGGAGAGATTGGGAGGCCATTTAATTGGAAAAGCTGCTGCACTGGCTTTCAACCACCCTCTGTAAGAGGGTAATGTTTGAAATGTGTGTGCACCCTGGCAAGCTCTGCTCAGGGGCCGGGAAGAGGAGTGTATGCTCGACCTTGCCATAGACCTAGAGAAGTTGGAGTGTAGCAAAGCTCTCCAAACAAATTTGGATTTTGGACAGTGCATGGGCTAAGTGTCTTCAATTTTTAAATATCTAATCATGATTTTGATGTAGTCAGCTTTAAAACTGAAACTCTAAAAGAAAAAAAATACATATTGTTAAATACAAAAATATTGGTAGACAAATAGTGAAAGGTAATTGTGTAAAAAGGAAGGTAGGGCAAAAAACGCTAGTGTTTAAAGAAAAAAGAGAAGAAAACTATGGAGTTGAATACCTTTGTGCTCAGTTATGTAATAAGAGGATTTTGAATAGATATAAAATATAGGGGCATACCTGAGAGCTTGCAGAAGAGATGCTTGGGTAAGGGCTGCTGGTTGCTGTTACTAACAAGTCATGAGTTTGGAGTTCTCTGAGTCTTCGTTAGTGTGACACTTTTGGTCTTAAGACTTTGGGTCTTATTTTTGGTTTAAGCAGTTAATATAAATAAACAATTTCACTACTAACTTTTAAACTTTTTTTATTATGGCTTTATTGATTTGCATCTTACGATG
The DNA here is from genome assembly GCA_034781795.1 of Crypturellus tataupa. Classification (NCBI taxonomy): domain Eukaryota; kingdom Metazoa; phylum Chordata; class Aves; order Tinamiformes; family Tinamidae; genus Crypturellus; species Crypturellus tataupa. The sequence continues at coordinate 198,047 of JAWLRI010000190.1, forward strand.
CTGCTTCATCGTAGCTCTGTCTCAGCAGAAATGTGTGTCTGTATGTATTTTTTTTTGAGGGAGTGGAGAGGAACATTTCAGAGTTGTCTTGTATGTCCTGACATTACAATTTTGATTTTGGCATCTTTCATGTACCCAGGAATGAAAAAGTAGGGCATACGTAGTACTTGTCCTTGATCTGCTACTTAGGATGCCAGCAGTGACTCTAATGCCTTTTATTGTATTAATTGCACCAGGTCTTAGTGCAGCCTGTTTAGCAATTGCCCTGCTATAGCCAGCATGCAATAGCACTGCCGCACAGGTAAGCTCTCTTTAATGGGAGTGACTTAATCCCCACTCCTAGTTTGCTGCAAGACTTGAGTTTATAGACAAAATGTGGGAGTTGGATCAAGTTTGTGTTTAGATTGAGATTGAATTTATGTAAAGAGTCAGGTTGGTAAATGCAAAAGGCAAATGTGTATTTTGTAATAAGTACATGAGGGAAACTGCAATAAGGTCTCCCAAATAAATTATTTCTAATTATTTCTTCCTGTTCAAGAATCTAGATGCTGCCTGAGTGTGGTGCTTTTTTTTTTTTTTAAATATGTTCTACAAAGAGGCTTATGTATACTTACCACAAATAAAAATTGTCCATAATTAAGAACTCTAGAAAATTGAATATAAATAAGTTCATATTTCAAATACTTATATAAGGATTCAACTTTGAGACAGAATGTATGAAAAATATGTATAGAAGACACCCTGATATGTTTTGGATTTCAAGCTATAATAATCCTTAGTCATTTCAGATGTAATAGTGAAAAAGTCAAAATTCAGCAAGTGATGCATAGGTGCTCTGTGATATAACTGTGAGATAGCCCAAGGGAGTTTGCAGGGCCTCTTAATCCATTGTGCTGTTGGGAATACAACGGAGTGAAGGATGTAAAGCAGGAGGTACTACAGGATCACGTAGTGGTGCAGGTGTTGAACTCACTTGGCTGGAGAGCATTCAAGTTGAGTGAAGTAGCCTTTGAAGTTGAAAGGGAAGAAGTGAGTACTGACAAGAGCAGGGATAGATATGAGCAACTCATTTCCTGATCTGATGTTAAAATATAAGGGGCAAATTTTTGGAAGACAGGGTCTGAATTTGTTTCAGACTTCTCCGAGTTGTCATCACTTCCCCATGCACTCTTGTGGATAAATAAGAACAGGTAGGAACAATGTGTCATTACTGTTAGCAAGCTTGCTGGTGTTTTGGGGTAATGGATGAAAACTGGGGAAGAAAACCCAGAATGTAATTAGAAGTCAGCCTAGTATGCTTCCCTCCTGTGAGAGTGAATACTTGTGAAGCAAAGCAAGGGTTAAATGCCCCAGCAATTTTTGCTCTTCAGAAAAAGGCAAAGCTGGGAGCATACGGCTCTTGGTTAAAAGTTGAAATATTTCATGGAAATAGGTGTTACTATAAAGCATTGAATGAGGGCTCATTTGCAACATTGAAAAACTCACAGATTTTGAAAGCCACTCTGTTATTTTCCACTGGAGATTAATATTCACCATATGGAAATATTGCTGAGTAAGGCCTTTAGACATCCTTGTGGGTGCCTGACCTCATGGCTATGGAGAAGTAATGTGCACAGGACTTCTGTAGGAGTTAATTTTTTTATTTTATCACCCTTATTTCTAGGAGAGGCAAATGTAAAATCACTTTCAGCATTTTCTGATACTATTAGCCTTGTAGTGAGTTGATGTTTAGGTTTATTTCTTTATTTTCCAGATAGGGATCTAGTGGTAAGTCTCAAGAAGTGTTTTTTCCTCAGTTTAGGATTAGTTGCTTGAAAACGACTAAATATTCCCCATCTGTCGTCTTCAGCTTTGACACTTATTCCTTGCATAGATAGTGTTAGCAGCTGCCTAGACCAAGGAGGTGTCAGCCCTTGAATGAAAAGCAGTGTTTTAAAAATGATCTTAAATTGGGAGGTGGGGGGATAATTTAAGAGAATCTGTGATAAGAGCACTGTGCATTTAATCCTCTCCCAGACTGGCTAGATGAGGCTCCTTAGGAATATCTGGATCATCTGAAATAAAAGAAAATTATTGAAGTATGATGTTAAGCAACAGGAGTTTAGCTCACACATGTTTGTTGGTGTGTATATATACATTTTGTTTTAGGAATAATCTGAGAAATGTTACAGCTGTTGAATTATGGGGTTGGGAAACGGGGAGTACTTGCCAACATAATGATGAAGTGTTAGTTATAAGTCATGCTTTGAGGAGAGCCTTAGCATTCCCCTTGATTCAGCTTTATTTTGTACAGAGCAGTAATCAGGCACATGTAGGAGGGATTTGCTGTGAATCATCTTAACTAGTGGGACAGGAGTTGCCTTTTAGCATGGACTCAAATGAAAGAATAAAGTAGAAGGTGATCAAGGTGCTTGTGAGCAGGTGGAAAGTGAAGATGCTGAAACAGAAGAGTTGATTGAAAAACATGGCCTGTGATCCTGTAGGAAAGGACCTCAAAGGCACTGAGTGAAGACTGCCCTTGAAAAGCTGATTCCTTTGCACTAAGGCCAAGTTTGTTTTTTGCCAAGTCCAAGTCTTGTATCTTAAAAATAATTATAACTTTGAATAGAAATGTGAAGATTCAATGCAAGACAAAATTTTCTTGGGGAAAAACTTAGACTGAAGAGAGTTGAAGTGCGTGGTGCAGCCTGTAGATGTTGCCATGGCATGACCTGTAAGCCCTGCCACAGCAGAGCTTGGCTTGTGTGTTAAGTGAGTGCACATAGGGATCGGTCAGACCTGAGCAGCGTGTTTGAATTGCCTAAAATGTTTTCCTAAATCCAAAGTGAAGGGAGCCATTCAGCAGCAATGTGTTAAATAGTAAAAAAGGGGCTTAAGCGTGGAAGAAAGTTATTGGTTTCTTAGCTCTAATAAATTCTTCTTCTAAAATCCTGTGGCACTGATAGAGCACGCTCACTTGAATGGATTACCCCAGCTCTTCATTTCAGTGCCCAGTTCTGATACTGATACGCCTCTGATAGCAGTAGTCTTAGTTTTCGGGCTGAAGATGTTTGGGAGTGAGGGGAGAAGGTACCCAAGCCCTCCCCCTTTACACTGATGTGTTTTAAGTCCTCGGCCTTGTAGTTGAGTGAGGAGAGTAGTTTTAATTGGGACAAAATATGCCTTGTGTTGGCGTCACAGACCGTCAACTGAAGTCCTTACAATTGGGAGAACAAGGTTGTGTTTAAAACAGATGTACTTGTAAGGATAAAACAAAACTTACTGCAATGGAGAGGAAATTTGAATATGTTATGCAAAGGATATTTTTAGAAACATTTGGTCCAACAAAGCTAACAGCCTTTTCTACATCAAGATTATTTTAGCTTGAAGTAGGAAGTAGCATGTTCTGGTAGTAGAACAATCATAGTAGATAACTAAACTATTTGCTCTTAGCAGTGCTTTTTTTGTTGCCCTGAAATTTCTCTCTTTCCCCAATAAGGCGATCTCCTGGTAGACCTAATCTAATGGGCTGCAAGTGTGTATGTGAGGGATTTCTATGTTTGATATAGGTAACAAAATAACTGAAAATGTTTGTATGCACCATTTCTTCAAGGCAGAAGATATTTGATATACTTCCTACTACAGTGAGAGTGCTGCTAGAACTTGACTCAATGTTTGTCATCCCTTGCTCTCACTCCTACCCCTCTGTCCCAGCGTGTCCTTTGACCTCGACCCCTTTTGCCTTTCCTCTGTAAGAAGACACCTAGCCCTTGCTGCCTCCACTCCTGTATGAGTGCCCCCTAGCACATGGATGTCCCTGTTGTCACAGTGGGCCCATGGACACAGGTGTTACCTTGGCTGGTGCTGAGAGGAGATGAACAGGAGCGCACAGTTATAGTAGCAGTAGTAGTTCTAGACTTCAGGTCTTCAGTAGAGATGTGATGAGCTGTAGTTAAATACTGTTTTCTGCAAGCTGCTACCTCCAGTCTATGTTGCCCTGTACCTGTTTTCTATAGCATAAGAGTAAGAACATACTGAAAAGAAGATTTTTAACAATTTTTCTTTGCTCCTTCCTTGAGGAGTGGGTAGGTTCATTACAAGCTGTTAGGATTTCTTCTAGCTAGTAATTACTATATCCTTGTACAGGTAAAGACATCCTTTCAGAAACTGAGCTATGAAGATACTTGCAGGCATTTGCCAGGGAGAGCTGCAAGTTCCTTGTAAGCCCTGACTTTGGTTCTTGTTTAGTTAAGTGTTTATCTGGTTGAAGCTTCCTACAGGGAAAAGTGTCCCAAAGCCTCTGACCATGACTAGCAGAAGAGCTATTGGCAGGATTAGATTAGTGGAGGAGACTAAACCAACTCTTTGAATTTAGGCTGATAAGAAGTCTTAAAGAAGATTTGGCGCTGGAGAGAGCCTGCTGGCGAGGAGGAGAAAAAGGATCTTTACCTTTGGCTGTAGCTCTACTTGCAGTTTGGAAATGGTGCCAGCTTCCTGGCTGCTCTTGCTGGTTCCTGTGAGCACTGGATTGGAACAAAACAGCATCAGTTTAAGACCTTTCTTCCTCCCCATCTTTTTCATCAGATTGCTCTTCAGCTGCTTTTCATCACACAGCTGCACAAATACTTATGTTGGTGCAGCCATGGGATGAGTGTAGGGGCAGGAATGAGCAGCTGGGGACACAGGCTCTTTAGATCCACGTAGGGAGTGTTCCCACCAAACTCTGTCTCAATATCAGTGTCTTTAAGGAAAGGAAAAGTCTTGTGATGCTGTCTAAAAGTTTGACATCCAACTCTAGGGGGTTATACGAGTGGTCTGGGGACTTGCCTTGCACAGACATCTAAAATATCTGTGTGTTGAAAATACCATTCTGGCTGGAGGAGGCTGGATGACTGAGAATCCCATACCGGGCCAGTGGCTTGGAGTTACCCTTAGATGTAGGGGTTGATGTCCTATTGAAATATCTACACGCTCCTTAAGTGGAGCTATTTGTGACATGAGTGTTTCTAACACAGCTTTGATCATCTGCTGCAAAATGTCCACAAGTGCTCTTAACCAATTTTTTAACAGAGGGGAATATTGGCTTCACTGGGGTTTCCCCTTTTGCTCATCCAGATGAAAGCTCGACAGCTGACTTGTGCAGAGTGCCCAACTGGTCTCCATTTTTCATCATCTTGTCAGCTCTTCCTCTGTCTCCAACACTGTTCAGGATTAGAGCACTGATGAGCGGCACAGGTAATTTACTATAGATAGGTAATCCTATCTACTTTCTTCTTGCTCTTGTAACCCATGTCTATTAAAGTAAGGTCAGTCTTAGCTAAGTTCAGCTAAGCAAGCAATCTATCACTTTATCATATCATGTATTGAATAAGATTTGTTTAATAACTGATGTCACTAGTAATTTTAATAGTGGCAAGAGTCAGTAATTTATTTTGGCACCACTCATGTCTGAATACTTTGCTGTTGTTTGATTTGTTGTAAGGAAGGGAGTGGAGACCCATGAAGGGATTAAACAACACTTTGAGCAGGTTGGTTTGTCAGTGGGCTGTTAGTGGGGAAAAGAGAGAACAGCAATGAGGTGTAACAAGTAACACGAGGCAACCTAGTATCACCTGCTCAAAAAGAGGCAATATGTAATATAACTAGCAGGAATATGAACAATCAGCTGTTTAGTGAGGAGGTGTCTTTAAAAAAGCTTGTGATCTTCAAAGCATGAATGGCCTGTTTAGTTGCCTGCTAATGGCTGAATTGTTTTATCATTTTGGCACGTGAGGGCTTCTTGAGAGACAGTAGTTGAAACACTTCTAGTTGCTTTGCTGTCAGTGTGCATAAAGTTTCTAGAAATGGGCTTTAGGTAGGAAGAGTATTCCATGTAAATTTGAAGTGAGCTCTTGAACGGCATCCCTGAAGTGGTGTGATGTGTATTTTAAGAGACTGACTCACTTCTGAAATACTGCCAATATTCTGCAAAAGGAAGATCTGAGTAATATCATCAGTTGGAAAACATGTCTACAGGGACAGTTAATAGCACAGATTTTTTTTCATTACAAGATATGTCTTCAATAAGTAGGGTGTTGTCGGAAGATGAACACTATCTACTGATGTATTTAACATTACTAAACGAGATTAGAATTTTTTTCTAAGTTTGTTTTTTAATGAATTTTTAAAGTTATTGAAAACCTATGGAAAGCATACTTTAAAGATCCCCTCTGGAAATGTAATCCAAACAGACTGAAGAATAGCTGAGACCTAATATTGAACAATGGTCCCAGGAAGAAGCTACCAGTAGGTGAGCAACAAGATGCATCAAAAATCTACCTCAGTCAAGCTAAGCTTTGAAATTATTTGAAATGGAAATAAAGGGCAGCTTTATTTTTTTGTGTTCAGTATTACAGCAAGAAGTGTAATTAATGTTATCACTACATGTAGTTTTAGATGTGCTTTTCTGAGTGCTGTCTTCCCCCAGTTTTCTGAGCTGCAAGCGATCTGTAATTCCTATGTTTCCATGTGTTCTTGAGTACTATAGAAAAACATAAACTGGTTTGCTTCCTACCCATGGCAGTTCTTTCAAATATGAAGCCTAATTTGTGGTCTGGGGTAGAGAGGAGCCATTGGTGCTGTGCTCTAAAACAGCTATTTGAGCACGGCTCTCTAGAGCTCTTGTGCTCGGGAGCTGATGGAAGTGTTTGCTTTGGCCCTGTCGTAAGGACGGCTGAGCTTTTCTTCTGCACTCCTAGTGATGTAGGAGTGCTGGGAGAACTTGACAAAAGCACCAAGAACAAATGTTGTGAATGCCTTAAATTGTGTAGTAATGATGGAAGCCTGGCTTTCCAAATGGGCAGACTTATAATAAGGCCTAATATAGTTGTCCAGATATATTTTCAGTCACTTAAGAGCTAATGCATGCGGTGTGTAACACTAACCCTTGTTTGTACCTGCCTGACAAGGCTGGCTCACAGACAAAGCTGAGCTCACAGATAAAGGGCCCCGTGGTGCCGCAAGTCTCTGTAAGCATCAGAAATAGCACTGGAAAGTCAGTACATGGCCAGCTCTGGAAAAATAAGAAAGGATCTTCGTCCCATCCATGTGATGTCCTCTTCCTCTGCATGCCAAGTCAATGCATCATTATTATTCAACATAGTTATGTAGATGAAATAGAAATTGCTTAGAATATTAATGGCTTATAAAACAGGGAGGTGATGCGCAAGCAGATAGAGCTTTGGGAAGGGGAAGAACAGGCAGGAGGTGCCAAATTCAAAGTTGGCAAAAGTGTTTTCCACCTACTTATAACGACTGAAGTCAGTCTTAATGAGTTTTAACTTACAGACAGGCTTTAGTATGTCCTCTGTGTGGTCTGTAGTCAGGAACTTCTTCGTCTTTGCATATTTCTGGTAAAGTTATATGAGATCCACTGACTTAGAACTGTTTGTGTTTTATTAAGTGGGTTGTCTGATGTTTGACCTGATGAAGTATGACAGGTGTGTTTGACCTAGAAGGATATGTACTGGCTATAGCTGAATAAAATTAAATATACTGTACGTATAGCACAAGTCTTCAAGAATTGTCATTTCTGAAGAATGTTGAAATTCTAGTTACTATATGACTTTTCTTCAGTGAAATCAATGTGTGGGGTGCTTTTTGTGAAATTTCAGAGGAAGAAGAAATGGGAACTGGAAAAGAACTTCCCGTTAGCTTTCTAGATGTTCAAAGAATTGGTAAGTGTTAGTAACGAATGACGGGTTGATGTGCAGAGCTGCTAGCATGTGTGCTTTGGGTTGACATTTCCCAGGTAGATCTCACACTTCTAAAACTGGTAACTAAAAGTCCATTTTGCTTGTTCTCCATACTATGTGTTTTAAGATGCTTAATTTTCTTATTGTAACTGTTGCCTCTAAAACTAAATAGATATTCTTTGAGTAGCAAATGGACACAAAATGAACACATTTCGAGTGACTTTTTTTTTTTCTTTTTTTTTTTACTTCACAGCAATGATTAAGTTGTATTTATTCATTCATTATACTTCATTGCTGTGAAGTATAAATTCACCTGAAATTTGGGGGAAGAAGGTAGTATACATTTTAAGTGGTGGTTTTTTTTTTTTTTTTGGACTGCACTCTTTTTGCTACATGTAGAGTCTTGAAAGACCTTTCTGTTTACTTCTTTCCAAAATGATTTTTTTGTTTCCTAGGAACACTCTCCTGTTGCAACTTTAGCAATTTTTAACTGAAAATTTCAGATAAAGTTGCTAGAACATAAACACAAGAGGTTTTTAAAGCAGAGGCAAGTGGAAGAGCAATTTTAAAGTAAACTGAATAAATGTTTTAAGTGACTGATTTGGTAGACTGAACTCTATTTTTTTTTCTGTTTTTCCTTTAATGGAAAGGAAGGGAAATGATGCCAGGAGGCAAACAGATGAGGAAGAGAGCTCTGCTGTGTGGGAATTGCAGCTAAGACAGAAAGTTCATGTGATGGATCTAGCAGGTGAAGGTGCCTAACCTGAGAAGATTTTCGAATTCTTCACTGGGCTTTAGAGAACATTACGTGTATTATTTGCAAGTTTGCTGTGTAGGGCTGACTTCATTTTCTGCTGGGAGACCTCAAGGAGTACAACTAAACTAGATTTTAATCCCTATTAAATGGGAACACGGTAGGTAGTTTGTGATGCTTAACACAGCTAGAGATCTGAAATAAATCAATGAGCTTAGTTCTATACAATCAGAATTCAGATGTTAACTGTTAGATGCAGCTGTCTCTGTGCAGAGATCAAACTGGTAGTTGTGATTAAACTGGTAGTTACTCTGCAAGAGCCCCAGCTGCAGAACGATCGGAACAAATAACATGAGCTCCTTTCCCTACCTGGTGTCGGAGTCCACCGAGCTTTCTTGGAACCAAAGCCGCAAGTGCTGGGCATGAGAACCTGTTAAATTATTCTGTACCCTCCGAAGGGCACATCTGGTTATCGTTGTCATCTTATGTTTTGCGGAGTTCGCGTGGAAAACTTAGTAGCTACATTTTCTTTTAAAAAACAGCTTAGTGTTTACGAGAGAAGGGGGCCTGCAGGCACCCACAAAAAGTACACTCCAGTGCTAAGTGCAACTTAAAGGTATCACAGTGGGTACATATAAAAATGGATGACTCAACTGGAGAGATGTCAATGTCTAGTGTTTAAAGCAATACTGTTAGGACCAATAAAGGAAAGACAAGCATACAGTGGTGATCTGAAACTTGAGTATGTTTTAGTACAGTAAAGTTTCTGTTCCTGCAAAGGAATGGAGGAATGTTAAGAATATTGCCTGTGGTTTATCATTCTAAACTTAACATCTATGTCATCGCTTTAGAAATACTCTTGTTTAAAAAAAAAAAAAAAGCATTTATTTGGATATGTGTAATTTAAATTTATTGACCGAGAGTGAAGAGACTTTTTTTAAACTTTGTTTAGCTGCCTGAAAAGGGGAAAAGTTGATGAGGAATGTGAAGAAGTACTGCAGATGGAGGTTAAATTTTCATTTTACAGTCTATTAAAGACTATTTAGTTATCTTGCATGTGCTTTTAATAAGAAGAATTACTAGTAATTGCCTATTTCCTAGATTTTTTGGAAATGACATCTTGGGGCTTGTACTTCCATGAAGGCTTTTGTTTTGTCGTTGCTGGAGTCATGGCTGAGTTTACTACGCTATTAAATGTGATAGAGCCTTTATGGAGGATAAGTTGCCTGGCTGGAATCAGTATCAGTTCATACTCTGGAAAAGTTATCCTGGAAAGTCATGCTCCTGGGATAATTTGGCATTTGGAGAACTACTGGCTTTTGGAAGAGGGATAGTGGTATAGAGATAGGGAAAATGTAAGCTTCAGTTCTATATCGTCTATTGTGTGAAGCAAACAATTATTAAAATGTATTATTTAATTATTGGATTATTTAAATGAAAGTGTTTACACATAACATTTATCTGATATACAGGGTATTTGTACTGAGTATTAAGTTCTGGGTGTTTCAGAGGTTGCTATTTAACAATTACTGATAAGATGATTCCTCTACAAGGCTGCTACATGATGAATGAAATGTCTTCTCTTGAAAGAATAAACTTAAAAATTTTGCGCCAAGATGATCTCTTGAGAGGGCGGTAAGATTGAGCAATGAGAGGAAAAGTGGTTATATTCAGAATAGTAATGACTGCTTCAAAAATTCCAGAATACTCAGGTAGGATAACTGTATCTGAGAGAATGTGGCAAAGAGATCCATTTGAAACTATAGCATCCTCCTGAAAAAGAGGGTGGAAATGGGTTGATCTCACTAGCTTAAACAACTTGAGCCAAAAGGTATTCTTCACCACTGAGCATTCGCTTTTTCAAAGTACACAACCCCTTAAATATGAGTACAGTGCACTGGAGCATTTGGTGTTGGAAAAGAGTGGAAAGCCTAGATTTCATGGTGTTAGTCTCACTGCGGAGGAAAACTCGTGGGGCTGTTATAGGAAGCAGAGCACAGAAATATACAGTCTCTTGATGCAAAATGAAGGTGTTTTAATTGTTACAAGTTAGGCCCAAAGAACATGCTTTCCAAAGGAATCTGTTTTTGAAGCAAGGAGGGAAGGAAGAGACTGAAATAAAAAGCCCAGTTTCAGTGTCTCTGGTGTAAAGGCTGGCGCAGCGCTGTTCTGTTACTTGCTAAACTGCTTCTCTGCTTGCCTGCTAAACAACTCAAGAACTACTAAGAAGTTCCCGACTTCTGCTAATGTAGTTTCTCCCTTCGCTCTGATGTTCTGTTAGCTGTATTCAATTAAATTAACACAGGAAAATTACTTTTCCTGCTGACCACTTGCTTGATTAATTTTGGTATATAAATTTTTTGATTGTAATAGGCCAAAAACATTGCTTGCAGTTGACTAACTTGACTTACTAAGTAAGCTGACTTACTAAGAGTAAATTATTAGAGTGCATTGTAAGTATTTTCTGTGTACTACTGATCAGCTTTGAGCCTTGCAGTCTGAGGAGTTCTCAGGTATGTTTGCCTTTTTTTCTGTTCTACTGTGCCCACAGTCCTGCAAATTAGGTCTGTGCTCCAGAACTACATGCTTAGCCTGTGGTTTAACCATGTGAAAAATGCTAAGAACTTTTTAAGGGGTTGTCAAATTGGACAACAAAACACTCATGTTATTTTAAAGCAAAAATGGGTGACGTTTGGTTTGTTTTCTACAGCAGCTTGCACAGGGGCAGACAAACCTGCACTGGCTTTTTGTCTGTCTAGCTTAAGAGCAGAAATGGTGATAGGAGGTCATATTTAATGGGTGGCTCATGGAGGGATTTCCCAGCTGAAGCCTGTTACAGTGTGTTGTCTGTGACACCAAACTTCTCAGAAGAAATTTGTTCACGTACTGCTCACTTTGGTTGAGAAAGGACTTCCCTGATAACAGCATTGCAGTACTTACGAAGTGTCTCCACTGCACAACTTGGCACGAGGAATGTAATGAAGAATGTAAAGCTACTGGAATGAAGTGCAGCTAGACCTATCACTGTCACATCAGCTGGTTCTTTGGGGCAGAAGCATCCCTGGAATTACACTTTCTGTGACATTTATATTGATTATTGGCAACATAATTAAGAGTGGCAGCATCTGAGTTGATCCAGCTTGGGATATTGCTTACTGTCACTTGCCTTGGCGGAGTAGCAGAAGTAACAGTGGTAGAAAATAACTGCTCAGTTTAGCACCAGGTTTCAAGCTGCTTTAATAAATAAAAATGGTAGTTTTATCTAATTGTTAAAATCGCTGCTGTAAGCTGTCTAGCTTCTACTTGCTTTTCTCCAAGTCAGGGAAGATGCCTGTGCTCCTTTCCTTCCTTGCCCCCAGCCATGTTCTGTAGTTCGCAAATGCAGTTTTTTTGTTCTATTATGGTTATTGTATCTCTCAGATGCCAAGATGCAACATCTTATTCTTGTATGTGTGCATGTATGTGTGTGTGTGTGTGTGTGTATATATATATATATATATATATTTAAACGAGTTAAACTTCCCAAATATGCTATAACTGTGTGAAGTAGGCTTTTGACTTTCTAAATGCAAGAAGCACGTGTAAAATGGCACACAGGATTTTATACCAGTATTTGCCACATGCCTTGGTCAGAATGTCTGAAACTTCAGAAGATTACTGGAGGAAATGGTTAAAAATGGCTAAATTGTGGGGTGGGCTTCAGCAGAAACAGAAATGAATAATCTTAGGTAGCTTATAATGTTTGCTTACAACTATATAAATGACAGATTAACCACTGCTTTCAGCTGGTGGCTAGCTCAAAATCTAATTATTAAAAATGTTGCCTATGATTTTGTTATCATTAAGGCAATCTTTGTGTCTTCTCTGTATGTTTGGTGTTAATACTCCCTCTTTAGTTTTTCTTCAGAGATCAAATTACAGACCTATGATAATGTTGGCTAATGTATATGAGGATATAATACTAAAACTGTAGTTTAACTGTAGAAAGGCAACTGAGAGCACTAAATCTGGGTATGGTTCATGGTTCTGCACAAATTCAGTGGCTAATGAACGTACAGTTCTGAAGAAAGCTCTGTGAGTGGCCTGCGTGTTCAGCACAGGGACTTTCCAAAGATGGAAAATGTGTGTGAAATGGAACAGGGTTGAGACTTAGGTGCTGGCCAGCTGTGTATGTGCAGAGCATGTAGAATTTTTTGAGAATGAAATTCAAGTTAGACTTTTAAGACTTAAAGACAATGGTGAATGAGAATTGCACCTATCAGGAGTGGAAACTTTACTCCTTATTAGGAAAAACGGGGCTCTACTTTCAACTCCCTGAATATACTCATGGCTGATCCATGGAAAAGTGTCGCACGCAGAAGAGAGCAGGGGCTACTGGTGGCTTCGCACCTGGTGCTGCCGTGCACAGTTGTCGACCGCAGGGTGACGGCTGCAACCTAGCCCCAGCACTGACAGATGAAAGGGGGGATGCTGCATAGCCCTGTTTGCCTTGAGGCAGGAGGTCGCGTGTTTAGGCTACAGCTTCCATTCTTGATCGGAGAATTGTTTCTTTGATACTCTCGCCCACATGGTGCTGGCTGGGATCTAGCAGCATGCGTGAGCATACGGGCCTGTTTCTCTCGCCTTCAGCAATGCCCCTGGCATCCCGCTGTGAGTTGCATTACTTACATAGTTGGCATAGCCTTGCTCAAGCAAGTGCTGCTGTATGGAGCAGTGTTTCCTGGCAAAACCCTGGTCCGAATGTGTGAATCATGGTAGAGGCATCCTGCCTGCAATGGACTAATGCCCGGATCTGGCTGCTTCCCTCTCTGCTCTTTCTTCCTGAAAAAAAGAAGGCTTCCTACACTGAGCCGACAGTGCGTTAGGTTTCAATGCACAGGCGAGGAAAAGGTCTGTTGTTGTGACCACAGGCGAAATAGTAAAAGAGAATCCCACCTTTCTTGCTCTGCCTGAAAAAAGTTTTTTGTTAGATATGTCAATCTTTTAATGAGCTAATCTGCTCTTAGCTGTTTTAAAATAATACTGCTTTGTTTGGAAGTGCTAGAAATAAAAGGCAAGGTTCATGAAGAATTGGCAAAAGCCTGAAGAATTGTGGGAGTTTCTCACATTGCTGGGTGTTCCTGCTATTGCTGCTCATGTTGCACAATGAGCCACTGTATGGCTAGTGCAGGCAGGGAGCTTGGATGCTTTGTGTGCCCAAATGCTGCTGCCCTACAGAAGCAGTAAAGGGAGAGACTGCCCTAATAAAGTGTCCTCATCTGAAGTATCTTTCAGTTCTTTAGCGTTACAGTGACAACATCTCTCTCAAAGCGCATGAGCACTTTCCTTTGTGTGAAATGGATAAATCGGGTAATGATGAGGCTGAATTCAAATTCAGTTTATTCTGAAGTATTAAGGCAGCAGCTTGTGCATAGTGTAAGCTGTGTCTTGCCAGAACCATCATGGACAAGTGATATTGTGTAAATTGTCTAGAAGTGCTCCAGATATGACATGGAGGAGTTCTGTTAGTACATGGCATGAAGCCAAATATTTTCTTCTCTGCTGCAACTGATTTTAAGTTTAGTTATTTGATGCTGTAGACAGGAATTGTTACTAATCCTACAAATGCTTAGTCTGTTCTGAATTAAGTAATAATACTAATATATTCTAGATTAGATAGATTAGTATCTAATTTTTAAGTACCAAGTACTGAAATGTGTTTTTCTGTTGAAATTGTAAGTTTGAGGTGATAATTGCTCAGGTTATTTACTTATATTTGTGGAGTGTAGAATATTGAGAGGTGTTGATAGTTTTCTTTGGAAAGCTTTATTTTTCTTGTATTTTAGAGATTGGGACAAATTGTGAGTTTGTAACTTCAGCTTTAATTATCTGAGGTCATATATGCATGGTCTGTTATTTAGTCTGTGACAGTATCTTCAGGCCAAATCTAAGCGTTTGGAGAACTGTGGTATGGGTGTTCAGGGAAGGTTCAAGGATTTCTAGAAGTTCCACAGATTAAATGATCGAGGAGTAGTTACAAATGTTGCTATATTCTTGTGTGCAATGCTTTCCTAGAGTTTTTTCATGAACATTGAAACTTTTAATCTAGCAAACTTTCATTATTGTACCATGATGATTTAGACAGAAGAAATAGAGACAAAGCATAGCACTAGGTCTAATAGATAATATGCAAAACACTTGCTTATTAAAAGCTTCTTAAAGCTGATAGCTATGAAGGCTGCTAGAGGAAAAAGAAAGTTAGAAATACTAACAAATGTCTGACCAACTCTGTTCAACATCTGCAATTGAAGTTGTAGGTTTTCAGTGTGCTGGATGAGTGGGCAGAGAGGAGTTTTTAACTACTGAGATTTAAATTGCATTGAAGGTGCTTCAGGTTTTGTCATTTGTGATGTACATTTGTTTGCAATAGAGCAGTCCATTTTATTGCTGAATTCGGCAACTACAGGATTTTTAGAGCGCAACTCCGGACTTGTATGTAGTGGGGGTTGGAGACTGTTTTTCAGGCTGTCTTTCTATCTGGGAACAGTTGCATCTGGGTATTACAGAGGATTAAATAGCAATCATTGTCAAAGCCTATTTGGTAGTAAATCCAGGCAGAGCAACTGTTAAGCAAACTGACAGTCAAGCAAACCGTGCAGGCAGAAGAGATGTGTTGACAAAGATGACCGGGATTTGGGTTGTGCATTGTACCATTTTTCATCTGACTGCTCAAACAAGTGTAGCTGAAAAATATTTTAACTTGGAAATTGGACTTGTTGGAAAAGATAGGGACTTAGCAATCATGGAAACTATTGCAAATTCACTGGCGTCTTAGACCCAAGTCTGAAATTCTGAAACCTCCCCCCCTTTTTTTTTTTTTTTTTTTTAAATGGATAAAAATCTACTCTGCTACTGTTTTTTAGCATCAGTTACTTTACCTATTCTGTAGGGCATAGGCATATTAAATCTTTGGGATATCAACAATGTGTTCTTATAAATTGGAACCAAAACAAAGAACGGATGTGGTGATACTTCTGAACGGTAAGTCCCTTGAATATTTCTTGATTTTTGCTTTATAGTGGCATGTTGTTGTAGAATATACAAAAACAAATTGAATTTAGCTATAATATGGTGGAATCATCTCTACTTGTGAGTTAATGACTTTGTGAAGTGGAGAAACAGAGAACATTGCTAAGGTGGGTGAAGCTTGACAGCACTTCTTGACAGTGCGTCAAAGTAATCTGGTATTCTTTTACTCTCCAAATAGATGTGGGTAACACTTCATGTTCTAACATGTTGTAAGTGATAATGGCAGCTATGGTATTAGGTGTCTATCAAAATAGAGAGCTCATACAGTCGTCTGGTGAAGGCGGGCATAAATGCAGATGCTGCACTCAGTGTGTAGGGAATGTGTGTGTATTCCAGTTAAATAGCACTCAAAATCCATGTGGGTGACCATGGAAGTAAGGATGTACACATGTAAGTTCAAAAACAACGTCTTGACAATTACTTATTTAAAAACAATCAAACAAACGAGAGGGAAAAAAAAAAAAAAAGAAAATTACCACTCATCCAAAAAAACTTTGAGACAGTAGTAACACAGTTTTCTGACTCTAAAAAGGCTATTCTGGAAAACAAATCCAGAAGACATCTTTTTAGCTGGCTAGTGTAAGGCAGTGATTGCAGCTGTGTAACTTGATAGATAATTTTCAGTGTCATTCCAACAAAACCTGTTGTCTGCTTTAGGTGAATGTGTTATGATACAGGCTCTCCATGACACTTTCCAAAAATAAACAAACAAAACCCCAAAATCTTCTCCTTATTTTGTTAACAAGAAGGGTCACCAAAGAGCTTTCCCAATGTAACTTGTGAAACGGGTTAACATGTGAAACAGCTAATTTTTCTTAGGTTTGCTGCAGTGTGTTAGTAATTAGTAATAACTCTAATGCAGAGTACCCCTGCAGTGAAATATACAGGTGCAATGGATTACATCTAACTTAGTTTGACTTCTGCTTGTCTGTTAGATTGGGATTTTGGGGTTGTCAATAGGTACTAGAACCATTTCCTAATCTTTGCTAAAATGCTTCCATTTCATGCTAATTTATAAGTATGCAAAATTGCTCGATGTGTATTGAATAAGCAGGTCATATTTTGTGGTGCATTTGATTTTAAACTTGAGTATAAAGGACATTTGGGGGGGAAAAAGTGTTTAATATACCACAGAGTAAGATTATATTTATGTCCGTTAATTATAGGCAGTCATTTTGCTAGGAGTTTTGCAAGTTAAATGATTTTATTAGATTATGTTCAGATCTCTTTTCAGAAACACTCCACAATTGAAATCATTGGACTAGCTTTGGTACATCTTACATCTGGGTGAATATAACTTTGGGGCTTTGGAGTAGAACTTGCAGTTTCACCTCATGGTAAAATACTGAGGGTTCTTTAAATGATATGACTAGGTGCTTGTTTAAGCACTTAATTGCATTTCTTCCATTTAAGCATAGCTTTTATTTAAGATAATGTTTTCAGTTATGGATTTCTGTGTCAGCTTTAAAAACTTGCAAGAGTGCTGAAGATTTCTTTTTCTTTTAACTCAAGTGCTGATTCAAAAGTTAATTCTACTACAGACACTTTTGTGTCTGACGCTATCAAGTATTTTGTCTTGCTTTTGTATTTCACAGGTTCATTTTGTGTTTCAAGCGATGTACTCCTTGGCTTGTGTGATGGAGCAGTGCGCTGGTGAGGAAGGAGTCTGGTTACTGTTACGCTGACTTCCTTTTCAAGATCACCAAGCAGATGCGTGGAGTGCACAATTATATGTGTGTGTGTATATATATGTGAGTGTGTGTATGTGTGTACACACACATAGGTATGTGTACAAACACATGTGTGTATACATATTGATATACAGACTGGGCTTGTAAGACTGCTAAAATAAACCATTTCTTTACCCTTATTTTTATCTAAGGGTGGTTTTATTTTTAGTGATTGAAAAACAGGTACTCAGTGGAGGTAAAGAGCTCTTACTGAGATTCGTTAATTCTTTTCAACACTTCAGATGGAAAAACAGAAAACAGGATAGGGGGATTTTAGAAAGGACTTGACTGTCGAATTTAAATCTTTGAGGAAATCAATTTTAAATATGAAAATCTTGTAATGGAAAATAGTTTAAATTGCAAAGATGAAAAAAATTCTAAAAGGAGCCTTCACCTATAGACAGTCATTGAGCTCAGAGCTTGAGGAACAACAGTTCAAAAGATCTGGGCACAAGAATAGTAATTTGAGAAGTTTTTTTTTTTTTTTTTTTTTTTTCTTTACCAATCAGTTGTCCTAAGAGGTCAAAATAAGGTCTCCATGTAAAGATGGGATTGTCACATCTGTCAGCACCTGGCTGCAATTTCAGCTTCTGCTATTAGTCCTGTTGGAGAGGTGTCTTAGACTCATTCAACATATATTCTCATACAGCCAGGTAGACTTCAAACACCTTTGTTGGTTTTGAAACTTAATTTTCTGTGTAAAACAGTTACTCAAAACTGTCAAGAAGACACCATAGATGTGCTGCATTTTAATGCTGTGACTTGAATCTAGCTGGCTAGCATTCTGCTAGCTTGCTTGGCAGCAGCTCCGTTGAACAGTCAAAAGCTGTGGAGTTCGTCTGGGCTTGTGCTCAGTTTTCAAGTTGGGAACCAAGTCAGCATTGGAAATGTACTGATTTGTGTTAGGAGGAATAGAGCAGAGCTGCAGTGTGTGCAGTGGTCATGGAAGCTTTGCTTCTGTTCTTTGTGAGAAGTGTGCTAAGTCAGAGAAGGCGCTGGAGGAAGCAGTGCGAATATGCTTGAGGTTCTGCCAAGTGACCTCTGAAGAGCAGTCGTTCCCCAGTCACACATGAAGAGTAAATGGGCAGTAGGCAGAAAGCTCCATCTCCTTTTATTATCCTTACAGCTGGAGCTGTATCCTTACAGCTGGAGCTGTAAGGATAATACATCAGTGAGCTGACCTGTGATTAGCAGGGGCAAAGCTGCTGCTGCAGCAGTAGCAGAGATACCAAGCACAATGTGTATGAGCAGAGAGGGCTTAGGGAGAATGTTCTTGTGTTTTGAGCATACATTGAGGTGTTGACCACCTAGACTGGCTCCTTTAGACAACGAGGCATGAACAGTGGCAGGCAGTTGTGACAAATTGGCTATGGAAAATTTTGGGTGAGTGTACACAAGTTGCTGATAAGGATCTGCTTGTTACTAATGGTAATGAGGTCTAGTGTTTTGGCAGGCCAACTATCTTGTAGTCCCAGGGTCTGCCTTCCAACTGGATGCTGAGTAATCTAGTGTACTCAACTTGCTTTCTAGGGTAGCAAGGCCTGAATACACCGATTATCTGTTCCTACGCTTTCAAAAACCTGGATGACAGACTGGAAAAGGACCTGATGTAGTAGAGTGTTCAGACTTTCAACAGCTACCAAGCTACAAAGACTAAACCTCTGATGTGGCTTGATTTACTTATTTATTATTTTTAGTTAACAGTGCACAGGATAGTTTTCCAGTTGCAAAGGGATGTTTTTGCTTTTAAAAATATATTATAGACTTCTGAAGCAATGCATTAGTATGTCAAAGTACTTTGTAGCTTTTTTAATGCAATTAAAATGCTAGGGCTCCTATTGTATTATGAAGGACCTTTTCCAGGAAATCATGTGAACTTAAAATGTTTCTTTAATGTGAATCAGTGTTGTAAAGGGCAGATATCCATTTTAATCTATCTTAAATTAGGTCATCTTTTATGAACTTAATTAAAAATCTATGACATATACTGATTGAATCATTGTTATGCTGATTTGCAGATGGTAACTCATGGTATCTACAGGATGCTATGTAAGGTTTGGTAGGTCTTAGTGCTCCTTTCAGGGAAAGGATAAGGAGGAGCTATGAGGGGCCCATGTGTTAGAAATGGAACAGGGTGGAAGCCATTTACAAATGGTCGTGTTTTGCTGGGACTGTTGCAGAGGTGGATAACTGGATAATTTGAGCATCTAACACCATTGTGTTAGTGCTCAAGCAGACTCAAGAATAAAGCTGATGTGTCTCTGTGCCGAGGGAAATGTAAGCCTGCATTTCCTTAGTGTGTTTCTTAGTGCGGCCATATTGGACTCTGTAGCTTGAACGTTAATCTTTGAGCTCGAAACAGTGTCAGTTTGCTACTAGTTGTTGGGTTGGGTTTGTTGTGCTGTTGATTAGTAGGCAGTAGTAATTTGCCAAGTTAAAATGGCTTTTGTGATAGTTTGGTCTATAAAATGAACAAGGTTTCATATTTTCTTTTACTGAAGGAGAGCTTGGTGGTAGATATGTGAATATAGAGCAGTGTAGCTGTGTAAACTAACTTTTCTTCCAGAAGAGATCGGACACTATTTGAGTAGATGTTGCTTGCTGCCGTGTATGTGTGAGTGCTGGTGATATAGAAGCAAGCGGTTGCGGATCTGAAGGCAGCTGGAGCTTTACGTCTACAGACTTCTGGCCTAAGTAGCGTGAGGAGCTGCCTGCTTTGTCTTGCCCCTGCCCCTCTTAACTTTATATACACTACATGCACTTAATAGCGAAGAGTTTCGTACCAATTTCCTTGTGACTGGAGAACAGGTGAGCTGGTAAGAATTGCTTTTGTGGCATCGAGCACTGGCTTTGGAAGTCTTCTCTGCCTAGCACCATGGAAGTGGCCAGGCTGCATTTAGTCCTGTGTGTCTGGTTACCAGAATGGAAGAAAGTGGAGACGAGATGTTAATATTGGTTTCGTTGTAGTAGCATAACAGGAGCTGAGTAAGTGGGGGCTGTGTGGAGAACACCGAGCCTTGATTTAAGTGAGAGTTTTGTCCTTCAGGAGCAGTGTTAAATACAGCTCTGATGCTGTTTAGGCTACTTGCCTTTTTCATGGGAAGGAAAAGATCTTCTAGAACTGATTTAACAAACGAGGAATGGCACGTCCCTTCCTTAATCGTAATGATCTGCAAAAACTTTTCTTTTGATGCTCAAGTCAAAACTAATTAGTGGAGCAAAATGCGATGTTCATCTTTTATTTTTAGTGGCACTTGCTCAAGGGAGCCGGTGGAGAGGCTTCTCTGTGAGCAGGAGGAGAAGGGCTTGCACGACCTGAGCGCGCTGGCGGCTGCAGGGATGCTCTGCGCTCACCGAGGCCTCTCCTTGCGCAGAATGTAGCGTGGGGCTCACGTGGCAGCCCGCCTGCTGCTGCGCTGGCGCCTCTTGCAGCCTGCACGTAACCCAGTCTGCTTTTGCTGGAGCAGTCAAGTCTTCCTCCTTGCCTTTCTCTTGTCTTAAATAGGCGTTTTTAGTCATTACAGTGTGTGTATTAAGAATACGCGCACACACCTACTTGGAGTAAGCTGAGCTCTCGGGACTGACGTAATCCCAGTGCAGGCGAGCAGGGAAGGTACCGCCCTCTTGGCGTCTCATGCTCATCTTGCCCTGCCTCATGCAGGGAGGGAGGGAGGTTGCTGGTAGCAACTGCTCGCTTATTAGAAATGAAATACAAGCTTGAAATCCCCGGCCTGCTGCTCCTGGCTCTCTATATTTTTGTAAACAAATTGGAGCAGAGGCAAATTCATTTTCAGCCAGCAGTGTACACTGACTAGTGTATGCTGATTAGTGATCTCTTCAATGAATAGTAATCTATTCGATAAAAAAGATAAAATAGAAAGGCATGTAGGGAGAGGTTTGCTTGAGCCCCCCCCCCCCCCAACTTCATTTGTCCCCTTCTGTGTGCTTCTAATGGCTGCACTTCAGAAACGAGGGGCTTTATAAAGCAAACGGCACATAATTGTTTTAATCTATTGCCTGAATCAAAATATGCTTGCTGTTTTTTACCGTGTAGCATGAAGAAGCATCTCTCCCTTTTTCCTTGCATTCATCTTTGTTACATGCCCTTTAACATGGTGCAGAAGCTCAGATCAATCTGGCTTCTCCTGTGCCTTGCTTGTATTAGAACTCGTGTTCTTTATAGCTATAAACTAATGCAATAGAAATTCACAGGGGCAGATGTTATGCACAAATGAAGCTTCTGATGAATGGCATGTGTTTTTTTGGCAAACCCCTAGATTGGCCATGTGTGAAATATAAAAATGCCATTCAAAAAAGGGCAAGGAGGAAGGCGAATTGAACGAAAAACACCTGTACAAATCTGTGCAATTGTGTGCAAGTGTAGCTGTAGCTCATTGTGTGTGGCTTTTTTTTTTTGAGTCCATAAAGTGAGGAAGGTGTTAGGAAAATGTGCAGATAGTAACAACAATAATGAGAAACCAAGAAGTAAATAAAATTTATGAATGCCTAGCCCCAGAGTCTACTCATAGTAGGAAGTCTGAAATCAGTAGCCATGAGGGTGTACGCACTCTGTTTTTGGTTTTTTTTTTTTTTTTTTTTTTTTTTTTTTTTTTTTAAGGGTTGGTGGAAATGTTCTTCCTATAGTTGCTCAGGATAAGACATTGCAGGAGAATTTTCAGTCTCTTACTGGGCTGATTTTCAATGCCCTTACTGTTGCTTTCATTGCTGTTAAATGCTGAGAGAGGGGTCTCCAGATGGTGGTTTGGAACAAGAGCCAAAGGACATGATCTAAAATGTCATGTTCCAGATGTTGCTGAGCTGAAATTAGAAGCTACTACCTTCCGCTTGCTCTGTGTTTTCAGCAGGAAGGGAAAAAGATTGCGGAGTTTGTTGTTAGTACAACTGCATGTCAAAACACTCTTCAGTAGGAGACAAGGTGCTGCTCTGTTAGCTCTTACGCTGTGTAGACCCTTTAGCTGCGAATCCAGCAGCAGTCAAGAAGGGAGGTATCTAACTGTGGGAAAACCTGTGAGCTACTGCTGCACTGGAGCCCTGCTGGAAAAAGGATCGCTACCTTGGCCTGGCAGCAGGCTGGAATAACCCACCCATTGGAGATGAACGAGCAGTTCCCACAAGAACAAACCCACCCCCAGAATAATATCATTCCAAAATATGCTTAATAACTCTGCGTACCTGTTACCCAATTAAAAACAGAGGGATGAGTTCTTAAAGGATTGATTTAGCATTTGGGGGCTTGTTAGACTTTTTCTCTTAAAGTAGCACTCACAATTTTTTGCCGTGTGTGCCTGAGGTACCTGGTTTTGCAGGAGTTGCTTTTAACTGGAGAATAGGTTCTGAGACAAGGTTTGTCACTCAACTTTGTGTTACTTATGTGGTTACATATATGACCACTCTTGAGCATCTGCTATCAGTGATACTGGTAGCTTTTTCTTGTCCAATGTCTATATTCCATATGTCCTGGATTCTCTCCACCAGAACCAGATATAACTTAGTCAAGACTGAGGTGCATCCCAGTGGTAGGACAAACCACAGAACACCTATAAAAAGGAAAATAAGATCTGTTTTATTTAATGATAACTCAACGTGGCAAACAGTGAAAGCAGTGTAAACAGCTAGTAACTTTCTAATAAATCTCATTTTCTTCCTTTGGGGCAATTTCTAGGCTATCTTGAAAGTCCTGGTTGGTAACTTTGCATGAAGGCTTGGTACTCATGTGAAGTAATTCGTAAGAGTATGTAGGGGATGGAAGGCAATGGAGAAAGAGAAGGAATGTTTCTCTGAGAGACTGTGATAAACTAAGGCTTGGAAGATGTCATGTCATCTTATAAGCAGGATTTTGAGCCTAGCTAGAGCTGGAAGAGTCAAAATCATACTTTTGTTCTGCTCCTGGAGTTGCTTAAAATTAAGGACAGGGTTCTTAGTCACTCATTTAACACTAAAACAGAAATACTTTACTTGAACTGGAACAAAAATGAAATGTTGCTTCCTGGATTGTATCGCTCTATACGTTGCATGCTTATTCTAGAGCTTCCATTAGTCACCTCTGGGCTTTAGGACCTGGTCGGAGCAAAAACATGAAAGAGTAAAGGATGAACACCAAGTTTACTAGATTTACTCGATGATCTGCATGATTGTACCTTATCTCTACCTCATTTGGTTCATTTGCAAAACTGCTGATAGAGTTTCTCTTTTTTTAAAAAAAAAAAAAAAAAAAGAAAAACTATGCCATGCCAGCCACATTAGTGTTATTACACTTGCTGCATATTTATTTGTTCTTCTGTTTTTTCCTTTTTGCTTTTAGAAGGCAGTTTCTGTTGAAGTGCATCTAAGATGACTAGACCTAGTTCAGGGAGGAATAGCTCAGATTTCAGAAACTTATATTTGATATTCATGATGTGAAATAGAGGAAATACCAAGGATAGCAATATCTTGCATTCTTTTTGCCTAGATGATGGCTGGCTACAATCTTGAACTTCGAGAAAGACAGTTTAACTCATCCTGATGAATGCAAGAGGTTGTGAAAACTGCTGTACAGTTTCTGCCCCCTTAGCTGTTGCTGCTTGTTCTGTGTCCCCTGCCTCCCCCCTGCTCAGTAGTGCTGTTTACCTGGAGTATGCTGTGTGGGTGGAGGTGTTGCACGCGTAGGAATAGTTGGCAATAATTCTGTGCTGCTGCGAATAGAAACTAAAGCTGTTGTTTTATCCCAGGGTTCTTATTCTAGTTAATATTTCTCTCAAATGATGACTAACGTAAATCAGTCCAGTCATTGTTTAACTCCTTGACTACTTGAGTTGTGGCATTAACGTAGCAGCTCTGAATACCATTATCTCAGCTCGTATGTCTTTTGGACTTCTTTTTTCTTTTTTTCTTTTCCTTTACATCTTAGCAGAGCTCAGTGGAGTTTTGAATGGAGGCCTCTGTTAGGCAGTAACTCCCTGAAAGAGGTTTCTCTGCTTCAGGCTGGGGTTCCTGTCAAAAAGAGGATGTGGACGAGAAGGCCTGTGCTGCAGAGAGCACTTTGGCAGCTGCAGCACTTAGTGTTGGTGGCACATGGAGCCTCATGCGTTCAGAAGGGTGCCCCAAGCAACCCTATCCTAGAACAACTCTTTTCATGTGCAGCTGGGAAAGGGTCTTGATTTTTAAGTTGACAAGTGAAAAGTAGCAGAGTTGATGAAGGTGTGAGGTTTCACAATAAGACCACCTCCTGTTTGTTTTTCTCTTTGTCTCTTCAGGAAGCTTTGCCTTGCCTTGCCTTGTTTAAAAAAGTCCCCAAGGCAGTTTTGTGACAGCCATGGACAAGGGCTTCCTCAAACTCTGCGTGAGGAGTTCTTCTTAACCTGAACTTCCTATTTTTTTCACCAGCTTAAAGTATCTTGTATCCCAGCTTTGCAAGCAAGTTGCTAGCTTTAAAGATAAGTTTAAGGTAATTTTATCTACTGCCTTGAATCATGTGGCTGAGTAGCTTACTGAGTGCAAGATTATCCCAGTTATATTGTTCTCTGCTTGCAAAGGCCATCCGAGCATTGGGTGTTTGTGCAACCTTGATGTCGGACTTGGCAACTGTTGTGCTGGATGCCAAGTTTTCTTGTTAGTGCTCTTGCCATGACTGGTTCGCAGCATTTGGGTCCTGTAGAAAGGTGCAGCAAGCTGGTTTGCAAAGGAACAGCCAAATTATAAGATACGGTGCTTTTGCATGGGAGTATGGTGCTTTTGCTGGGCTACCCTGCTACCTGCAGGACACGGGCCTGTGCAGCTGGCCCTTTGCTGGGGGGTTCAGCACTGCTCATGGCCTGCGTGAGGGGAGCTCTGCTGCTCTGTGGGCTGGGGGGTGTCCAAGGCCTCCCAGGAGTGATGGGTCTACCCAGGAATGTTCTTTTTCACTGATCTTTTAGCTTGGCTGAATTAATACACTGCAGCAAAGTATCTTGCTTTCATACAACATGAAATAGGGTGGTGCAGAGCAGACAACTTGGTTTGTTAAATTTGTGTGACGGGTGGTATCTTCCAACCCTGAAGTTGCAGGGGGAAGGAGGTGTGTTTGGTGGTATAAATTCCTGACTTACTAGTGCGTGCAGTTGTATAAAGCTTAGATAATTTTATTTTGCTGTTTGCACCTCTTACAGATATCTAGTTCTCTGATGTATTTGAATATAATGCCCTGTGATAACAGGTTCTGCACTTCAGCAGGCAGCTTGCACTGCTATAACATGGGATTGCATGACTCTGGCAGCTTCATGGTGGGGGTGGGGGGAATTATTCTCTGAAAGGGAGATGGACAATTTGGAGTATTCTGCAATGCAGCTGGTTAATACTGAATGCTAATTTTCCTAATTGGAGCAAGTCTGTGTGTGCTGCATGGGAGAACCGAAGGGTGGTTACCACCTGTGAAGAAAGGTGAAGCTAATCTGCGTGTTCTTTTAATCAGGATTGGTAACATGGAGGGCGCTTTTCTTGCTTGCATGGAGATGAAAATTGTCTGTGATAGCTGCTATGATAGTATTTGACTAAATGGGTTGCATAATTTTAAAAGTAATTGGCAACAGCACTTTTGTTTAATAAGCATGACTGCGGCAGGGAAAGCAGACTCCAGCAAGGAAAGGTACACACGTAATGCTGGTGTCGCAGTGGCCGGACCTGGGCCACGCATGCGCTATAGCAGTACCCTGCCCTGACCTGCCTGCGGACCCCTCTGTGCATTGGAGCTGTGCGTCACCTGCCACCACCCGTGACATCATCGATGACGTCACCACTGCCACAGTGCGAGCGAGCGGAGCTGTGTGCCCTTGGCCTTGGAGAGTGGCTAATGCCCCCCCACACACACTCCCACACCCCCACACACTGAAAACCTCCTCATTGCTAGCATTTTGTGGGACTGAGGCTCAAACAGCAGGGAGGGCGCTATCCCAAGTGCTCAAAACTTGCTCCTGCTGCTCTTGCTCTGCACCAGAGGCAAAAATGCTGCTGTCATGCCTTTCCTTTGCCCTGCGTGCTCCCCAGTGTTCCCCTGGCAAGTGTAATCCCCACAGGCTTCCTGCTTAAGCTCTAGTGCCCCAGTGCTGGCACAAAAATAGGCCGTTCGGAGCAGCAGGAATATACTAATCCAAGGCAGTGAGCCTTAAGGATACGCAGGCCCAGAACACGAGCCAGGCACTAACAGTTCTACTAGAGTGCTTGCCCAGAGCAGCCCCTTAAAGAGAGAAATTGTAGCTAAATGCTTCTTGCTGCTTATGTGCCACCGGTGAAGGCAGCCACCATGTCTACTCTGAGCTGTGGTAGTTGAAGGGCTCACAAGCTTCAACCAAGCACTGTATGGTAACATCTGTGTCCTGGCTCCTTCTGGGCTCAGATAGGCTGCCAAGTGCAGAGTTGCTTTCTGCATGCCTTTTAACTGAGGAGAAAGTGTTTTCTGCCCCTAAATTTACTGTAAAGAAGAGAAATTATCATGGTTGGTATGAAAGCTGGGCATGCTAAATTAGCGTTAAGCTTATGGTGGGTAGCTCAAGGCATATTGGAAAAAATTCTAGCTCTGGAAATGTGCTTTGTATGCCTTAACAGCCAGCTGAAATACAAATATCTTAAGATGGATAAAGGTATTTGCTGTCGTTTTATGTGAGTTATTTAAGTCCAAGGTTTCCTTAAACTGTTGCTTTTAGCTTTAGTCCCTGCTAAATTTGGGAAGAACGCTGTGCACTGCTTCAATAAAAGCTGATAACCTTTAGCCGATAGTCTAGAGCACAGAGCAGTGTGAGAGGTGGGCACCTGTGTGTGCTGGATACCTGATGGCCTGAGTTGGTGTGGAACAGGACCTGTGCCCCTGTGCCACACTATGGATAGAGTGCAATTGTAAAATGCAGTTGATAACGTAGAAGTACCTGATGCATTGGGTTCCTGAGGGCCCTGCACTGTTGGACCCCTTCTCAACTTTTTAAGAACATGCCTTGATTTCAGCTTTGGTTGTATTTTATGGTGTCCCAGAAAAAACAAACAGGACTGTAGTGTACAGATGGAAGAAGTTTGATTTGATTTATGATTTATGGGGGTTGAGGCAACAGTTGAGTTAGTGACCTGGACGACCCTTGCCTTGAGATGCCTGTATGGCACCGGAACACGCATTTGACTGCTGCACGTTGAAGCATCTCCAGTGGCTGTGTAGTCTGTGGGCTGCCAAAGTCAATCAGGTCTCCTGCTTTGCCATTTGTTTCTTTACAAAACTTTTCCTAACCTACTGTAACCTTAGCAGTTTACGTGTGATACCACTAAGTGTCTTATATATATTTTGAGGACGTTGCTATGTCGCCCCTCAGGTCTTCAGATTAAACAACGTCAGTTGGTTTAGTCCCTTCTTGTAGCTCATGTGAATACCTGTTTGTCTTTCACCCTACATGCTCTGATCAGTATGTCCTGGATCTTTGAAAGGCAGTGCCCGTAACTCAATACCAGACCGGCAAAGCAACCTTAGTGCATTTCTGGCTGGAATGGAAAACCTGGTGAATGTTTTGCATCCAATACCTGTATTTGCAAATTTTGCTTCTTGAGAGCACCAATGTGGTGTCTTGAGGTGTTCAGACAGAAGTGCACGGCTGTGTTGCTAAGAGTCTGAGCCTGACACCAAACATGAGGGTCCTTCTGAGGAGAAGTGATAGCTGTGCTGCAGGAGGTCACTGATGGAGCGGGCACAAAACATACAAAGTGCAAAGTCAGGTGGCAGAAAAAGTGCAGAGCTTTATGTCTGTAAGTGCTCCACTTATGGAAGAGGTGTGAGGGTTGTTGTATATAAGTAGTGTTCCACTTTGTGATGGGAACTGGCTGGTAGTTGCTGCAAAGGTACCAGTCATTAGCTTGATGCTACTCCTGTGAGTTGGAAGGGGGCATGAAAGCTGAATTTGGAATGCCTTAAAGTAACTGCATTGGCTGGCAGTTGTAATGAAGAAAAAGCCTAATTCCAGTGTCCTGCTTTAGTCCAGCAAGTCTTGCTAACTGACCGTGCTAGCTGTGCTAAGCTTTCAGTGATACATTTATTAATATATTTTAAGTTTACAGCATTTTTTGCATCTTTTTACTTTAAGGTTATCTTATTTCTTGTAAACACAGCATTCAGATTGCATTCCAAAGGTAAATGTTACCCTGTGTGTTCGTTAGATGTAAAAGCTGAGCTTTTCTGATTATTTGACTAATTACCTTGTCTCTTATGTGTTTCAGGGTTTCGCAAAAATGATGAAATGAAGGCTATGGAAGTATTGCCAATTTTAAAGGAAAAAGTGGCATACCTTTCAGGTAAGGTTATCTCTTTCTCTTAAGTAATATATCATTGTGCTATTAGTCACAGACAAAGTGATATTTTAAAAATCTATTGAAAAAAATAGCTGAGACAGTTGGCTATTCCAAACAAACAGGTTTCCCCATATAAAGCATATGAGCGTAGTAGAAGGATGTGTAATAAAGAAAGTATATATTGTGTTGAATGTGGAATATTTTGCTAGTTCCTATTCCCCTTTCACCTCCTGCAAATCCAATAATATTGGATTATGTTATGAAAGCCTTCTTTACTGTAGTTGCATTCCTTGTCTTATTTCTTCATCTCTTGGTGAGATGGAGCAGTATGAAAGCCCTCTTTCTGAGATGGAAGAAATAAGAGATGAGTTAGAGATGACGGTTGAATGCATAGCCTTTAAGGCATACTCAGTATCTGCGTGGCTAAATGAACTAAAATTAGATGCTGTCTCCAGCATATACCTTGCCTTTGGTTGTTGCTTAACAAAGAATAACAGAAAAGATTTAGAGTGGGGTTTGAATTAATTAGTTTGAAATTCTGTAACTTAATAAGTAATTTTTCTTAAAGGTTTGAGGTACCTTTCTTTAAAGGGCCTGAGATGCTTATTCATGTGAACAGGTTTTGAGGTGTGACATTCTGAAGTAAATATTCTGATACCTGTTGGGATTAGTCAACATCAGTCTCTGTCATCTCTCGGTGACCGATGATTTAGAGGACAATTTTGTACCTGGAAGGGTTTTTATTGTTAGATTAATAAACTGTCAAGAACTGCAGAAAAAAAACTCTCTATCTGTGAATATAAAACTTGCAAAATGATCTCCTAAACTGTACTCTGTAAAAATTTGCCGTACAGGGATGCTAGAATATGTAGTTCACAGTACTTCATCCTGTCCACTCTGCTGGACAAAAAGATAGTTTTGTAAATTCTCAGCAACTCTTATGAGTGACGTAACAGGCTGCCCACAGCTAACATCACTGGTGTTATGGAAACTTTGTTTCCTCTGCTTATAACCTATGATGCTAGTGAAGGCTTGGCCAAAACTGTAGTTTGACAAGGAAGAGAAGGCAAACGTGACTTTTTGAGAGGTCTGAAAGATGGGTGGTAGTTCTCTGATGTTAATTTGTAACCATGTGATGGTCTCAAAAGGGCTAATTCAAAGCGTGTAAACCAGGCCCTCTCAAAATGAAAAATGAAGATGAATTTAAAAGAAGATGGTAGATTATGACCCAGAGCAGATGAGATGCAGGCAGAAGTGGCTGTCAAGTTGCCTCTGTGAAGGTAGTGACTTTGGACAGAAGTAAGCAAGCAGCAGTGGGCAGCATGACTGGCTGCAGCTCATCTGTCAAAATATGGGAAACTTTGTGCATTCAATGCAAGTGAGGGTCAAATGAAAGGAGATGCATTAATAATGAGTGTTTTTAAATACTACTAGAACTTGAAAATAGAACTAGCAAGCCTTGTATCTGGGAAGGCAAGGAAGAGTATCGAAGTATTGGCTTACTCTACAGAATGTTTCAGAGACTTTCAGTGTATGTCTTTTTCTTTCTTCAGAAGTACAGCTTGTGCTCAACTGTTTTGTCAACAAGTAGCACATGTTTTCTAGGGAAAAAAATATTTTTACTAAAAATGCTAATGGCCCCATTAAACTTTTGACATTTCACAGATACTGCTCTAATTTTGGTGTTTTTATTCTCCTTCATTTGTATTGGAGTTCTGGTAGGATTTTTACATGCTCACTGATGATTAAGTACCTCTTGTGTAGAATTCAAGTATGACTGCAGAAAAAAAGGGCTCCTTTTTATAGAGCAGGAAATACAAATAACAAGGACATTGAAAAAAATCATGGAGTGTTTTAAGATGCTTAGTATTCTTTATACCTTCCTTCTGCTAAATGAATGAAGCAAACTGTGTAGCAGTGTATTCATTGTGTGCTGGTAGAATACTAGCTACACTGATCTCTCCCATAATGCCAGCCTTCTTGAGCTAATTGTGAGAAGAGATGTTTGCAAGGGAGGTCATTGCTACTGGAGCTGCTGGGTTTTGTGAGACTTGGGGCTTCACCAGGCGCTCGGGATCCCTCTACAGCTTTTCTGCTTGCCTACTCCTTCACACTCCTGCCCCAAACCTGGATATTGCCACCAGAGAGACCTCCTAAGCCACTCCTGCAGTGGTGTTTTGATCCAGTCAGAATGTTACTGTTTTTTATTGAGTTAAAACCGTAGATAGCAGGTAATCTTCCACTGGGATGGGGCTGTTAGAATAACTGTACCATCTCATAAACTGCATTTGCAAAGGCTTTCCTTCCCCTCCAATAGGGCCCTGTGTCTCTTTCATCTTTGTTAACCTCAGCTAGGCTGTAACTCCATAACAACTTTGTTTCAGTCTTTGTTTTCCTATATTCTTTTTGTTTGTGTCTAGGCACGGATATTTTAATATACATACACAGCATAATTTCTTTGCACCGTCTGAGCACTTCATCACTTTTGAAAAGGCTTATTGCAGCAATTGCTTCTTCTGTTACCAATCACAGCAGGTCTGAAGTGACTCACTTTTTACTTTTTTACTTTTACTACATTTTAATGTAGCCCTTTTCACCGAGCTGTTAATGATATGTTTTCATAAACAGAGAGTGGATTTTTTATAATCTTAGTAAGTCTCGAACTGTGCTTACCTGGAAGTGAATTCTGCCACCTTGCCTCTGCCGTGAAAAATAAGGTGAACTTTCAACTGCAGGATGTATAACAAGCAATGTGCAAATGAGGCCTGTGGTCCAGATAGGTTGTCTGGACTTGTGAAAGTCTGTGTGATCTTTGCATATCTTAAAACATGCTAGTGTAGCTGTGTTGCTCAAACTGTTAAAGAAAAATAAATTACCGGGGAGATGACAGCCGGAGTTTCAGAGATGTGGTTTCTGAATAACAATGCAGTAACTGGATTGTTTTGCTGGCACAGCAAGCTATAGGATACAAATACTTGGATGCAACTTCCCTTGCAATCCTGTGGCAGATTTTTAGTATTGCTAATGGACTGGTTCTCCAAGAAACCAAAAATTAAAAAGCTTTCTTGATCTGACCTTCTGCTGCCTGGGAAAAGCAATCGGCTTGGCTGTAGTGTCTCATCTGAAACAGTAACAGTCCTAGAATGCTTTTTCTACAAAGTGCAAGTGGAGTCTGGGATACAAATTTTAATTCTGTTTTAACTGAAGCTCATTATAATGGGGATGCTCTTCTGTCTACAAAGCACATGGAATATTTCCTACAAGGTGCAGTTGTTATGGTTTTCCAGGAAGAACAACACCGTATCATGTTCTGCCTTTCACAAAAAGTCCACTGCTTTGCTCGAAGCAAAGTCCTTTGAGACTGTGTAGAAAGACATTTCCTGAAAAAATGTACTACACAATGTGTGTGGGTTTGGTACCATTTGGAGAATACTGGAAAGGCTGCCATTAGTGATATGTACTAGACAGAAGTGATTCACGTTGGCTGGCTCATGTGACTTGATCAGCTACTCGTATGACACATCTTGGCATAAACAGAGAGAGAATCTGTGTCACTGTGTGGGGGCTTTATATAAAAGACAAGGGGGACAGTGGAATTCCTGTTGAGGAAAGTAGCTTAATATGGTTTTGTTAAAGACAGACAGAGGATTGAATTGAATAAAGGCTACTGGAAGATAGCAAATTCCCACCTGATGCCTCATAGGTGGCAATTTGCTCTTCCTGTTTGTGTATGACACAGGAGAGTCAGGAGCAAAGGAAATGAATTATTTATGGGAAGAGGTCTAACCTTGACTTTCTGGGGATAAGGTCTATGTATAAGGTCTTTGTATCACTAATGGAAAAATAATCAGTTTATTTCTTATGTCCTAAGGATTGTGTTTTTGCTTTATTTTGCATCTTGATGTCCAATCCAAGACTGGAGAGTGGGCTCCTTTTAGTTAATACCATGGTTATATTAATTTCCTCATTATCTATTTAGATGTGAAGTTAGCACAACAAATTTTGTTTCCAACATGAAAGTTTTGAAACATGTACTAGCAAAATTTTAAGCAGCAGCTTTTAAAAATAGGCTTTTTTTGTGTGATGTATGTGCAGACAGGAGCTAGTTGAGTTGGCATCAAAATTGCTGTGAATGGTAACCCCTGGTTTGCATTCCTCTGCTACAGGGCAGACTGAGACAGCAGTTAATCTGTGGGGAAGTCAAGGATACTGCTCTTGCCTTCTAAGGTCATTTGGCTCCTACTAATATGAATTTAAAATGAGAAAATAATTTACAATGACAGAGAATTCAGAAAAGGGAATAGTACTTCTCTGGGTTTTCATGAGATAGGAGAGCAAACAGTCTACACAACCATACTTGAAAATATGTTCATGGAATTTAACTAGCAGGAGTTTGTGCTAAATCTGAAAGCTATTATATGAGTGTTGATAAAGAGCACCTGCTGCTCTGAATATAATAGGAAGCTTCCACAGTAACATTTTGCTGTCACTAGCAAGTGATTTGATTTAAACTTGTATCTTAATTCCCAGCTACACCTACTTCTCAAGTTTTAGCAATTTAGCAAATAAATACATTTAAGTAGAATGCTGCTAAAGTTAGCAATAAAATGATAATCTAGAGTCTTCACGTCAAATTAGGATAAATATAAACTAAATTCTTTGACATTATCCACTTACCTAGTATATCCATTGGGTATGAAATAATATCGGTCTTTGCTAGAGGTAAGTCACATTGCTGGTCAACATTGAAAGATTAAAAGTGTAATGCTGTAGTTATTTTATATGTCATATTTTTTGGACAGATATTTTCTTGTTTGGAAATTGTGATTATGTGCTGATTGATACTCCTGAAATTCAATTTTAAGATGGTCTCTAAATGGCAGTTTTGGTATTTAACTTGAAGAAGAGCTTAGGATGTGGTTTTCCAAAAGCTCTCTGAACACTATTTTTGTAAACCAGAACTGTATTATGCTGTGGGTTTTTAATATGTTTAATTTTTCAGGCGGCAGAGATAAGCGTGGAGGTCCTATTCTAACGTTTCCAGCTCGGAGTAATCATGATAGAATACGGCAAGAAGACCTTAGGAGACTAATTTCATACCTAGCTTGTATTCCTAGGTAAGTGGAATACACTGAATGCAAGTGTCACTTTATAAGTCACTTTATAAACTCTGAATCTGTACAATAAATTAAGTACTCTGGCAAGCTAGAACACTGAGTACCTTAAGAAAATAGTGAATTCAGACCAAGCTCTGTGAGTTACTGTTTTTTAAACTGCCTTTTGGAAAAGACCTGAATAGTTGGTGTGGCCTGGAGAAGGGATACTGTTGACTGACAGGTTGGTGTGCTTTAATTAGAGGTGGTTATGTCCTGGGAATGGCACTGCAATGTCCCGCTGCTGTCACTGTGGTGAAGGTTGTGAATGCATCTCACAGGCTCTCAGTACATCAGTAATTAGAGAGATTGCGGTCATCGTTCACAGTGTTCCTTGGCTGGATTGAAGTTAGCATAAAACTCCTAACTGTTATTCATGTCAGATGAGTTATGTCCTGATCCAGCACAGGAATAAAGAGGAGAGATATAAGGAAAATTGCTTGCACAGGTCTCAAACCTATGGAGAGGTCTGTGATACCGTTATGTTATCCACATGTTAAGCCATGAATCACAATGTTTCACTTTAACAAATGATCGAAAATCAAATCTAGTGGTAGTGTAAATATATTTATAAAAAAAAAAAGTTTGTTCCCCTCAAACTTTGTTTCTAGTACTGACTGAACTGAGGGTAAAAATGAGTGTAAACCTCTGATTTTTAGCTCTATTTCTGTGCCAGTGTTTGGTGCAGACTGGAGCAATTCTGATTATGCTTGAATATGTGTGCCTACGACTCAAGAGGCATCATTATAGCTGGAATAGGACAGCATCTCTGAATGCAGTATGTTCTGTATTTCTGTAATGTATTTTTAGGTACGCTGCATCTGACATGATCAGATGTCATTTTAAATTGACAAAAGAACTTTCATAAAAATAACTTGATGCCATGTAGTTGAAAGTGTGCGTGACCTCTCCTGAGAATAATCTAATTACCAAAACGTACTCTGTTTTTTATTTCACCTTTAAGTATAGCAGGACTTTATTTATTTTTTTTTTTTCAATTAAACTTTTGTTTGTTTGTTTTGGAAGGGAATCAGAGCAGGGAGAATGAGACAAACTTCTTGAAATTTTTACCCCTGGAATCATTTGAAATGGAATCTGGCTCTCTGAAGTGTCAAGTTAGTGGAGAAGTTCTTAACAGATAAGCCAACAACATCAAAATATTCCCAGTGATGTTTTGGAGAGAGGTGTTTGGCAAAATACAGTGGTGTTTTGTGGCAAAAGGTGTATGTTAGCTTAGCATTGATGGATTTAAAATAAAAACAAGTTACTGCAGGTTTGCATAAGATGCAAGAGTGGTGAAATTTTGAGAACAAAGGAAGCTTTATTGAAAGCTAGGCTTCTTGGACCTATTTTTTTAACAAGTCATCTCTTAGGAACTAAGAGATCCTAAGGGTTCTAGCAACTTTGCCTTAATTAAGTTGGCACAAGCAGCCCCAAAACAGCTGGTCTGTTGGCGACTCTTGCGCACTGCTGTTTTGCACAGCTGACGATTCAGAGGTAGCAGTTGTTTGGCAAGGAACCAAATCACTTAAGGTAGATCTACTCTCACAATTTTACTAATGTAACAATTTATTACATTAACAAAATATATCTGTTTAAGTTATTAATGTTTTCTGGACCAGGCATTTAGTGTAGCTCAGGTTTACCTGGTATGTGATCTTGGCTGATCAAAGCCTCCAAGCACATTTTTTTTTTTTTTTTTAATCTTTAGGCAGCCCGGGCCCATGTCTTGTCAGGTGGAGCCATGTGACAAGGGGACACAGTGCAGTGCTGCACCTAACCAAGAGTATTTTGTCCATCCTGGGAGATGCTGGGATGTGTGGCACTCAGCAGCCTTGAGGGCTCCTCCTCACGTAGCATCTAGGCTGTACCCTGCATTGGGATAGGCACTGAGGAGCATGGGGTAATAACACCAGCTTGCCAGGAATCCTGGAAGTTAAGTAGCCTTTCAGTAACTGATGTGGCTTAACTTTAAACAATAGTTGTTCTTACCCTTTTTCTAGAGTCTGTTAAACTCCTTTGCTAGCGTCAGAAACATTGCATGTCGTAGCCTACATGTATTCTGAATTAGTCTTAATACATTTTTTCTGCTACCTGCAGTTTTAATCCACAGTAGTGCTTTTTAGGAAGAGTGATATTTCCATTACGTCAGTCTTGTGAGCAGGCTGGGCAGGCCAACTTTTATAAACTCCTTTCCTAAATTACCTTATTTATTTTTTTAACCATCTTTTAAAAACTCTTCAAAACAAATTGTATTCCCCTTTCTTCTGGGAGCCTCCTGCTTCAGTTATGGTTCATCTTTCTATTATCAGGCAATGTGACCGTTTGAAGTATTCCCCTGAAGCTTCCCTGCTTTCTGGGCGCCCTAAAAACCTCACCACGTAAACTCTAGAATTGCATTTACCTTAGTCACATTCCTGAAAGTGAATCATGTACCCAAACAACAGACGTATGGTCCCTTTTTGAAAAGATGATTCGTTCGTTTTGAAATATTTTCCATGTCAGTAAGCTCATGTAGCAACTTTTCTGTTTTTAAACCAGCAGTGAACATCAAGTGTGCAAAAAGGTATTGATGGAGAGGAGGGGTGGGGGGAAAAAGGCAATCTGCCATACTTGGTAGTATTATCAGGAATTAGGAGTATAAGGGTTGTCTTCTGGACAGCAGAATTGAATTCATATATTCTAGAAACAAGTTAATGTGTTTTTCTTCAGCAATCATAAAATTCTTATCCACTATCTATCCAATGGGCTTATTATAGAAATAACAGTTAATACAGGTTTTTCCCCTCTGTGGAATCCTGCTCTTGATGGTTCTCAGATAACAAGGGACAGGATTTCAAACCAAGGTTAAAAAGATGGGAAAGGAGTAGGGAACACCAGCAGACACTTGAGAAGTATGAATGTTGTCATCAGTAGAGTGTGTTTGTTTTCTACAGGATCACTTGTAAATGAATTGCAGATTGCTGCTCCCTAGGTTGAAGAAATGTGAATTCAAAGAGGAAATGTGAATGTAAACAATGAAAGTAAGAGACGATGAAAGCAGACTAGCAAGTCTGTGACTGGTTTGAAGTTAGTGCCCGCAGAGTTTGGCAGGGGAGCAGGAGCAGGGGAACCAGTTTTCGGAGACGTTTTCTCACTGTCTTTATCAGGGCTGTAGTATGTGGCAGCTCATCACCAGTGACCCTACAGGGTGGGACAGATAGCCAGGGAGGCCCTGTTCATTGAGCACTGTGGTCTGGATTTGAACTTGTAATGCAGGCTTAATAACCTCTTTCTCCTTTCCCCTGCAGTGAGGAGGTGTGTAAACGAGGGTTCACCGTCATTGTCGATATGCGTGGATCAAAATGGGATTCCATAAAGCCTCTGCTGAAGATTTTACAGGAATCCTTTCCCTGTTGTATTCATGTTGCACTGATAATCAAACCAGATAACTTCTGGCAGAAACAGAGGACAAACTTTGGCAGCTCTAAGTTTGAATTTGAGGTAATTGCCCTTAAAGTATACTAGTTTATGCTTATTTGGTGGTTTAAGTGTACTTGCTTCAGAGCAGCATCTTGAGTCTCAGACTAATTACGCTCCTGCATGAAGGGAGAGTAGATGAGGCCAGTAGGATATGGGGATTCCTTCATATAATTAAGTTAGGTGGCTGTGCATGTCATTGAGTGCATGTTTTTGCTGAGCAGGAAAAAGAATTGGAGTAGGGGGGAGAAGGGAGCCATCCCCTCCCCCACCAAAAATGTTAAAGTTTAGCTATATATTCACTCGGTCTGCATTGTGGGAATGGTGCTATTACCAGTGTCCCATGCGGAGGAAAGTAGCTGACTAAACCTTGCTGTTGACTTCCTGGTCTACAGTATGTTAGTCAAAACTTAATCAAAATAGTATCTGAACGAGCATTTATTGTTCTATTCTTGAGTATGCTGAGATAAGAGAGAAACACGAGTGGTAATAAGATTTAAATGGCTCTTGTGGGGTTAAGTGTTTCTCCCATTTGGGAAAATGAGTCCTGGTCAGAATTGGTTCTGAAGAGAAACAAATGAGAAAAATTAAATCACAGGTACTTTGTAAGCAAAATGCTCAACTCCTAAAGGCACTGAAATAAAAGCTTGAAGGAAATTTCCCATAAAAACTTGAAAGAAATTTTCAAAATCATTGCAGTAGAACCAATATTTTGTCTTTGTTTTTTAGACAAATATGGTGTCTCTGGAAGGCCTTACCAAAGTAGTTGACCCTTCTCAGCTAACCCCAGAATTTGATGGCTGCTTGGAGTACAACCACGAGGAATGGATAGAAATCAGAGTTGCCTTTGAAGACTACATTAGCAATGCAACCCATATGTTGTCCAGGCTGGAAGAACTTCAAGATATATTGTCAAAAAAGGAAATGCCTCAGGACCTAGAAGGTGCTCGCAATATGATCGAGGAGCATTCACAATTAAAAAAGAAAGTCATTAAGGCGCCTATTGAGGACCTTGATGTGGAAGGACAGAAGCTGCTCCAGCGAATACAGAGCAGTGACAGCTTTCCCAAGAAGAACTCTGGGTCGGGGAATGCAGACTTACAGAACCTCTTACCCAAAGTATCCACCATGCTGGACAGGCTGCACTCAACACGGCAGCATCTGCATCAGATGTGGCATGTGCGGAAATTGAAATTGGACCAATGTTTTCAGCTCAGGCTGTTTGAGCAGGATGCTGAAAAGGTAAGGGACTGGGGAGGGAGGCACAGAGCTTGACTGGCTTGAAAGGAGTGCTCAGGAAAACTACAAATAGTAAGTGTGTCTTTAGAGTTGATCACTGTATTTTTAATGAGAAATAAAACATTTATTCAGGAAGTTTTTTCTAGGCTTCTGGAATTGAGGGAGTGTGGTAGAAATCCCATTTTAAGCTTTTACTTTGCTAAGTTTTTGCTTCAGACAGATGCCTTGGTGGACATGAAATGAAGATTAATGTTGTAAGCCTTAAGTATGGATGACGAAGGACTACATCCTTCTCTCTCCCTTGTCACCC
This sequence comes from Crypturellus tataupa, assembly GCA_034781795.1. Taxonomy (NCBI): domain Eukaryota; kingdom Metazoa; phylum Chordata; class Aves; order Tinamiformes; family Tinamidae; genus Crypturellus; species Crypturellus tataupa. Next base: position 236,764 of record JAWLRI010000190.1, read on the forward strand.
TCAGGATTCGAGTGATGGACAGTTGACAGAGTTCCAAGAGGTTGACATGGGGAACTGCTTCATTGATGCAGGGTTTAGAGTCTCAAGCTAAAAGCTAATGCATGTTTTTTTGACACGCACATATCATTAATAGGGGACTGACCAATCTTGGAACATTTCAGTTTAAGAAAACCTGTCAATTAGGAATGCACTTGATGGTTATGGAATGGAAAGAACCACAATAACTAGCAGTGCACTGTTAGATAAGCTCAGATAAAATCTATCTTTATATAGAAAGATTTTGCAATCATTTATTAGCCTGGACCAAGTATTAAAGAAAGATAGGAAATATTTTCTTTTTCTCCAGAGAAATTGGTATCTAGACTGAGTCTAGTGGCAGATGTGACTTTTACCAGGTTTGTAAAAATATTTAACATAAGAAAGCTTGAATGGAGTGAGGCTGATATCCTTTTCTCTAGCAGTGCTTATAAGTTTTGGGGAAGAGTAAAAATGAGCCATCAATACATACTTCTCCTTCCTCCCTTCTCTTCCCCTGTATTTTCCCATCCCCTGATCACTTCAGCTTAGGGACTTTCTTAACACTACTCTTTTTAATGTTTCCTGCCCTGCTTAAGGAAGAAGAAACTCCAAATATTCTAAGTAAATGTTTAATAACTTGATGTAGTTGAAAACAGTAGGAACAGGTAAAGAAGAAATTTTACCTTTGGGAGAAAAAAAAAAGCTAATGGTCTAGTGTTTTTCATTTAAGTTTGACATATTTTAGCAACTTTTCAGCAACTTGCTTAATTACGATATGAAAAAAAAAGTTTTTTTGATGTTGCTCTCATTAAGTACTTAGATATGTGATATGTTCTTTATTTGCTCTTTTTTTTTTTTTTTTTCCAAAATAGAGGGAAATGTTAGGCACCTCCAAATGGATTGAGAACCTTTTCTGTTAAAACTGGATATTGATTCAAAAGAAGGGTTATGTAGTGTCCTAACTCATTTTTGCATTACTTCTAGTTGCATTCCTTATTTCATATATCAAATAAAAGAGGAATAAATACTACATCTGGGGGACTTGCACAAGGCTTTGCACAAGAAATCTTGGCTGGTTCAGGAGAACAGAAGGCTAAGAAGGGAAGTGGGTAGTGGAGATTCACTGCTTTCTTCAGGTGTCCATAGGGCAATTACAGAGAAGACAGAGCATAGCCAAAAGATGAGAGGCAGAAGAAATTCTGACTGGATATAAGCAGCAGGAGAGGAATTCACAAAAAAAGAGGGGAGAGCAGGGAGGGGTGGTTAAGCAATGGAGAAAGGTGGCTCAGAGAAGCTGTGGTATCTCCATCCATTGAGATACTGAAAATTTGACTGGACAGGACCCTGGACTAATGATCAGACTTTGACATGGAGTCTCAAGTATCTTTTAAGAAAAGATCCCAAATTATAGGATTTTAGATAGTGGTCACATTATAAGTTAATAGCCTGCTTGTTTTGGGGGTATTCAGATTTGCACTCATACTGTAACTGTACCAGTGAACAGGTAGTAAGCACAAAAAACACAACAGGAGAGGGATGGTAAAACTGTAGCCCACTGGGAAAGAGACCCTTTTAAAGAGGGGACGGGACCTGGGGCAGTGTGGCTGAATGACTTCGCTTTAAGAAGTCAAGGTATGCATTATGTGAATGGAATTGATCAGAGACAGAGTGCTCTACTTTTTTATTTATACACACACACACACACACACATATATATATATATTTATATATATATATACAACTTATATAGAGGCAATATATATTATATATATTATATAGATTTTATATATATTATAATATATATATAAAAGGCAACTTATATAGAGGCTCTCTATATATCTATATCTATCTATCTATATATATATATCTATATATATATAGATATAGATATAAAAAAAAATAAAATAAAAGGCAACTTAGATCCATTCTGGTCCAGTCAAATACTAGTGTGACCACAGCATATCCACAGTTGCCTTTATAATGCTCCAAAGTTGAAAGACCTGTGTGGTCACAGTGGAACCCCTGTCTTTTCTGAATAATGCTCTAACACATCAGTGTACGTTAGATAAAAAAATGAAAGTTAATGAAAGTTTCTGGAATATGTGATCCACTGCCTCAGGTGTCTTAGCTCTTGCATGCTTTTGTTTCTAACCTTTACTTTAGTGTTTTCCCATAATAACTCAGTTTATCATGTACCTGTTTAGAATACTGGTTTTGATAGTATAGTTCTGGTAACGAGTTATTTTAAAAGATATTTAGATAAGTGCTGGCTACTCATTGCTACGTTTTTTTTGTTTGCTTGTTTTTCCTTGAAACAACTTTTCATAACTTGTCTGGCGAATAGGTGGGTCTTTTGAACAGTTATTTGAGGAGAATCAAGAGCAAGGACAAAGACGGTTTAACTTGGCCTCTTGCTGCATTACTTGATTTTTTTTTTTTTTTTAACTTTCTTCCAGTGGTTCTATTGACTTCCTAGCTAAATAGCTGCATTCGTGATCATTGACAGAGGAGATCTCTTTTAAAATTTGTTGAATATAGAAGTACTTTTCTCTATTTAAAGCTATCTTTAAGTTTGTATAGGAAAAGGTTATCTGCAACATTGCGCTCAAGTGTAGTCTTTTTAATTTACTTAACAATCGAAAATTTATTTGCAACTTTGACATGAACTTATGACTGAAAATCTAACCTTGTTACTAAACAACTTAATCTACAAGTATAAACTTATATTTAATTTCTGTGAGTTGCTGTTTTGTTTGAAATTACAGAGTCTGTAACCTTGGTAACTCAGACTTGTGCCTCAAGTGTGTTTAAGTGCGGGTTTTTTGGTTTGTGGTGGTGTTGCAGTGGAGTTGGTCAAGTTTTAACAGCCTCAGCTGTTGGATTTAAGAAGTCATATTTTAGCTAAACTGTGAGTTGGTTAAAATATACAGTGACCTTAGAACAGAAAGAACAACTGTTAATTTTCATGGCCTTAGACTGTCTTCTGTGTACTGGCAAAAGCCTCTTGTTACTTGTCAATGATTTCTTCTATAGCAATTACTTATACGTATATATCTCTTCCTTAACATTTTCTTGTAGATGTTTGACTGGATCACCCACAACAAAGGTCTGTTCCTAAATAGCTACACAGAGATCGGAACCAGTCACCCCCATGCTATGGAGCTTCAGACACAGCACAATCACTTTGCCATGAACTGTATGGTAAGAATAAGCCTCACTTCACAGCACCAACACATTGCATGTTTGCTCTTTGTTAGGGCAAAACTCATAAATTGTATACCAGATTCCTTCATTGCAACTAGTGCTAATTTGTACTTAAGTAGTGAAAATTATACTGCCAAAAAGAAGAAAATAAATGTTAGCCAAGCAGTGAGTATAGAGATACTATGACTGAGCAAGAAAGCTACTTGGAATAATGGCAGCATTTGGAGTAATGGCAACCTCAGGATTTCCAAAGTAGGTTGATAGGTTTTTCTTTCCAGGCAGTTTCCTTGGGCTAACTTTAGGTGAGGAAAGTCTGGGCAAACGCTAAACGTTGCCCAAGAAGCTAAAATCAGCCCATTGCACTTGCTTGCAGCTTAATGCTGGTGGTGGATGTTGCAGCCACTGTCTTTTCTGCACCGTGGTTGCTGCGGGGTGCACGGTCTGTCTTTCTCACTTTCCTGAGCAGCGGCAGGACCCACTCTGCAGTGGCACCTACCAAGCAGGGGGAAAGAAGAACTGTGACCCTGAAGCAAAGCATCAGAGTCATGATCTACTCTTCTCGGCGCAAATAAACCACCTGGATATAAACTGTTATGAAAACTACTTAATTTCTGTTATTAACAAGAGTGTGTTGCCTCAAAACAGGCAGATAAAATTTACCAAGAATTTTCTTTTTTTTCAATAAAGTGGTCAGAAGTTTAAGTAAAACGAAAGGTGAAGAGTACATTGAGGGAAGAAACATAATGGCACCTGCAGTAGCCTTGTTGGCATATGATATGTACAGGATTCCTGCATATTTAGTATATTAGTATTCTGCTTCACGAAACATAATAAAATTATATTATTTAGCTTTAAGCTTACTTCTGTTATTTAGTATATATTTTATATATCAACTAAGTAACGTACACAGGTTTTCACTGCAGTGAAACTGACCTATGGAAAAGCTGGATGGGTGTAGTGATGCACACTGAAAAGGAGCACATTTGGTTGTCATTATTTAAGATTGACATGACCTAGAGACTGCTGGCTGAAATACACTTTGCATGTTTAACTGTAAGGATGTGACTTGCTATTGCTGAAATCAAGGAGTTATCTATTGATAAGTATCAAGGCTACCCCTGTATAGGACATGTTGATTGCATCTTTTCTAACTGTGGAAAAGTAAACTCATGAGATTTTGCTGCTTTAAAGATGAGGCTGTCCTTTTCAGGATCATTTAAAACAACTGCTTTCATCAACAATAAATTGTTAGTGTCAAGTCCTGAGATTTATAGGAGTTAAGCAATATTCAGTTTTAGCTTAAAATTCCTCTTTGGATTACTAATCAGTGCTTCACTTCTCAAAACAAGTTTTTAGACCCTTTTAAGGGAGAAACTTTTAAATATGACATCACACGAGTTGCACATACAAAAATATCTCTCTAGTTTTTGAACTGTAAAAACATAAAATATATCTGTGATTATACTATTAGTCTTATATGCAAGAACAGGAGATTGAGGCTTTTGTCTGTCGCCACTTTTGCCTGCTGATTTCCATATATATTGTGATATACAGAGGAAGAAAAGCAGTTATCTGAAATAAGAGTTGGGAGAAGGAGGAGGAGAATTCCTCTCTGAGAATTTTCTTCTATTTCTCTTACTGGATAAAATGACTTTGCTCTCATCAAAGCTTAGTGTGCCCCTTAACTGTGCCAGGTCAAACTAACTGAAAAGTGAGTAGGCCAAGAGGAGCTTTCCTTGGAGAAAGCTACCTGTGGTTGCTGTCAAAGAGCTCTGACTATGTCTTGTCTTAGGGTTCTGCCAGGACCAACTGTCAAAATTATGTTTGTTAGACTGAGACCAAGAAATCTTATGTTACTGCATCAACTGGGAGCATGTTTCTAACTTGGTTAATGCTCTTCTCGGAATACGTGGCTTGTATGTGTATACAAAACCACTTTATGACAGCAATAGTCTAATAAGTAATTTCGCCTCCAGAGAATGCCAGAGATGAGCATTGCTGGGAATTTGGGAACCTTAAAAGTAGGGACATGGTACTTGGCACTCTCTGGGTTTACAGAGTTAAACATTGCAAAGATGAAGTACTTGGCTGGATTTGAGCGAGCCCAGCTACAGGAACTGGTACAGATGAAAACATTAAAAGAGGTCAGATGAGGTAAAATCAAGTTAGCTGACAGCTAGTGTGACTCATTTTTTTTTGTCCTTTTTATTACTGATATTTTTCACTCCTGTTTTTTTTTTCATATTACATTATATATATATTACATATATATATTAGTTTTTTTAACCATACAAACTTGTCAGTTGACATAGGCATAAGCCCTGTGTGAATTCTAGACTTGCAAAACTCCTCAGTCTTCAAAAAATAGAAGCTGGACTATATGTTGAGCTGGACATTCTTTCTCAGGCATCTTGGAAGTGCAGGATTTTTGCAAAGAACGTCTTGCAGAATGGTGAATAAGCATGCACTATTGTTCACCCCGCATTTGTAGTAAAAAAAAAAAAAATATATATATAGTTTCATCATTAAAGCAAACATTACTCCATACATTAATGCTACACTTTTAACAATGGTCACTTGAGTGAAATGGCAGGTGAACTGGTATATGGAACATGCATCCCTTGCGAAAGTATTCTCCTTACAGTTGAATAGCTTATAACCCACTGCAGTGTGGAAGAGTGAAAAGCTGACAGGTATGATACTAATAGGCCATATCATTGTGGTGGATTTTTGACATTGACTGCTTAATAATCTGTGTGTCAGAACGCCCCTGTTTGTTCTGTAGTCAAGGAAAATCAAAATAAAAGAACCTTCGGGGCATCTGCCAGCTTTGTTTTGTACTGGGTGTGATGGATGATCAGTTAAGCTGGCAGGCTGTCACCTGTGCTCTCCCCTGTGTAGTTGTCTTTCAGTCATACACCAAAGAGTGACACAGTGCACTACAGCTTGTGTTAGGCTGCTGATCTGTGTTGACTTGCTGAGCAATGTGTATATATGTGTATATATTGCTCTCTATATATATACACACACACAGATATGCATATATGTGTGTGTGTGTGTATATATATATTAAAAAAATGTATATATACACTCCCTTTAGGGAATAATTCTGCAATGATGAACTTTCCAAATATTGTAAGGTATCTTTTTCAACTTCTAACTAAAGGGCCGCATGAAAGAGAGAAAATAATATATTACACTACTACTTAGTACGTTTAACTTGAACTGGTCCTGGTTTCCTCCCTGCCCCATCTTGCCCCACAAATAATAAAATAAATAATAAAATAAAGACACAACCAAATAATAAAATAAATAATAAAGACATAAATAAAAACTAGTTATCAGTTCTTGATGTATAACAATGAATTATCACTTTTGTCCTTCACTTTTCTTGACAGCTTATGCATATTCAGAAGTCCGCATCTGTTGCAGACAGGATTGTATGATCTAAATGAGAACTGTTACAGACTTTTTTTCTCTTGCATCTTTAACTGAAATGAGCTTGTAAAACTATGCAATAAATAAGAAGCCTCTGGATCCAAGAGAACAAATGCCATCTTGGAACAGTATTTCTGAAGCAGTGTACGCAGTATGCATTTGTAATGTGCTTGTGCTTGTCTTTTTAGCAATCTAATATAATTTGTTACCTCTTAAGGTAACAAGTTGAAGACAGTCCAGCTTTAGTCCACTGCTGTTTGACATTCTCTTCCTCCTTAACTAAATCTATTTCTTCTGGATCATTGTATTCTAAAAGGCTGGAACTTAGATGTTCAACCGATATATCAGATACTTAGAGATTTAACAGTGTAAGATTAAATTTAATGAGATTCCTATTTTTTTTTTTTTAAGAAATGGAGTATTACATAGAATTTGGAAAGTGTTCAAGCTTTGACATATTCATATTATGCTACAGGGAGTATTGTTCCACACTTGTAAAGCCAGATTGCTGGGGGAAGCTGCATGCATGTTAAACACACCACATTCATGGTGACAGTCTTTCCTATCCTTATTCTAATTGGCATTTTAGAACTTCTGAAATACTGTTAGTAGTGGATACAAATAGTTCAAATAGCATTCTGATAGAGCCTTGGTTCTTTTGTCTTTTGACTTGCACTTGGCTCTAATGTCACATGGTTATAAAGACCAATTAATGGCTTTCTAGATTAATTTAGCTGTCAGGCTTTTAGGCCGTGTGCACTTTATCAGACCCAAGTGCTCTGCAGTCCTTTGAGGTATGGTAGAAATAACTGTTCTATTCTCTTTGAGCTCTCTTGTGTTTCAGGAAAAAACAAAATGAGGGGAAAAATTAGAGGACTGTGAGGATAGAGCAATAGAGAACACGATCCTGCTAAGCTCCATTAATTCCCTCGGCTGAGTTGTCATCTGTGTGAGGAAAACCTTTACATTTACAGTTGGACACATTCATATGGTCGCAATCAGGAGACCTATTCCCATTACCGCTCCACTAAGTTATCATGGTCAAGCCTTGGGGAATAGCCTGGGACCTCTTGCCAAGGCGATGGCAGCAGGAGATAGTCTTCCAGCCTCCTGTAGATGAGAGATGGCTGAAGAGCTGTGATGTTGAATTAAATCTGCAGTGGAAGCAGCATCAGGGATGATGAGAAAGAGATCAGTTGGCTCTCCTTTGAGACCTTGCAGCTTCAAGAGCTTGAACTGCTAAGCGTAGTGAGGGAGGGGTATGAAGAGGAGGCTGTGCTTATCTCCTTGGAAGGTTAAAGTTTCCATGATGCTGAAGGCTGAAAATTGGCTTCTCGCAGCAGGAGGAAGATCTTTGTTGTACCTCAAGATTTGCAACTATGAAGTAGGTTCAGGGCCCTGGTGGTATACAGGCGGGAAGTCTGTCAAATGAATCATCTGTACTTGAGCCAAGCAGCTTCCTCAGGAGCAGGCGTGAGCATTAGTACTGGTGGACTCCCAGCCAGAGACCTTTATTTGCAAGCCTGACCTGTTGTGTATGAAGACTCTGCAAACTCAGCTCTGAGACAGTGCTGAAAGGCTGCCAAACCTTGCCTGGACCTCAGGCGTATTGCCTGGCCTGTGCCCTGGTGACAAAAGGCACAGAGGCACGGGATTCTTCCACCTTCTCTAAGACAACTTTGGAGAAATAAAGACATCCTTGGTAGAGGAGGATCAGGTTAGGGATCACTAATGTTGACATGCATAGGTGTGTAGGCCCTGATGGGATGCTCCCGTGAGTAAGGGAACTAGCAAATGTCGCTGCAAAACCACTCCTGACTCCCTTTTAAAGGTCGTGGTGACTGAGAAAGAATCTCAAGGGCTAGGAGAGACAAATGTCACTCCAGCCTTTAAGAAGGATAAGGAGGAGTCTGGGGAAACTACAGGCTGGTCAGCTCCTCTTCAATCCGTGGGAAGGCAATGGAGCAAATCCTTCTGGCAACTATTTCCCAATACATAAAGGACACAAATGTGACTGGAAGAAGTCAGCACGGATTTACAAAGGGGAAGACATGCTCAGCCAACCTGATAGACTTTTATGGTGATGTGACTAGCTCAATAGATAAGGGGAAAAAAGTGAATGTTGTTCATCCTGACTTTACTAGGACTTGTGACATATTCCTCCCCGTGAACCCAGCATCCTCATAAACATATTGATGATCACTAGATAAATGAGCAATGAGCAGGACTTTAAATGGGCTAAATTAATGGGCTCAGAGGATTGTGATCAGCAGCACAGTGTCCTGCTAGTTGCAAGTGCTGTTGCGTAAGGGGAGGGGTCAGTACTGATTCCAGTACTGCTTGTCTTTGTCAGTAATATGGATGATAGATGATAGAAGAATATGCATCCTTGGCAAGCTTGTAGGTGATTTAAAAAAAAAAAAAGGAAAAAAGGACAATAATACATGGTGGGAGTGGCAATGGGAAAGAATATTTCATTCACTAGATGATTCTACTGCCACTTAGATGGACCTTGGCAGACTGGAGAAATAGGGAGAGGGGAATTGTCAAATCCTGCAGCTGGGGAAAAGTAACCTCATGCACCAGTGAAGACTGTTTGGGCTGGCTAGCTCAAGAGTAGCTTTGCAGAGAAGGGTCCTGACAGACAACAGTTTGAATATGTTCTACTAATACACCCTTGTACTAAAGAAAACCATTGTTATTGTTGACTTCGTTAGAAATTACATTACCAGCATGCCAGAGGGGTGATCCTTCCCCTCTACTGAACCCTCTTGAGGCCACACCTCAAGGGCCATATCCAGGTCTGTGCTCTCCAATGCAGGAATAGTACTGATCTGATGGGACAAGTCCAGTTAAGGATGACTGTGGTAATTAAGGGATTGAAGCATCTGTCATATAAGGAGAACCAGGTCTGTTCAGCTTGGAGAAGACACTGTTCGGGGATCTTAGATACGTAGATAAATATCTGATGGCAGGTAGTACAGAACAAAAACAAAGTAACAACAGCAACAAAAAATGGAGCCAGACTCTTCTCAGGGATGTTCAGTGAAAGGAACAGTGCAAGGAACAATGGGTACAACCCAAAATATAGGAGATTCTGTTTAAACATAAGAAATGTTTTTACTCAAAGTGTGACCAAACACTGGTATAGGTTACCCAGAGAAGTTATGGAGTCTCTATTCTTGAAGATAATCAAAATCTGACTGGGAAGCATGCTTTAGTTATTCCTGTCTTGAGAAGGGGTTTGGACAAGGTCTCTCTAGAGGTCCCTGCCAGCCTCAGCTATCTGTAATTTGCAGAATTTCATTCCAGAGATCTGGGAGTGAGCTCAGTTGAAAGAAGTGTTAACACAGCATTCTGTAAATATAGCTCTGGAGAGCTACTTGGAGAACTCTTGGTGAAGCTAAACTTGTTTCTGGCTTTGCAGGAATTGGAAATGTTTGATTGCCTCCTTTGAAAAATATTGTTTGTTTGTACCAAATGTAGACCAGGTATTAGATACTCTGAAACCAAAATGCATAAATGAGTTAAAAGGAAAGATCAAAGTGGCTAAAATTCATCATCAAGTAACGGAAACATACTAGGGAATCTTTCTGACCTTGACTTAATTTGTCTAGTTTTCAGCATTAGCTCTGGGACAGTATACTGGTAGGAAAATAAAACGTTTTGAATAAAGAGTTGTAAAGTTTTACAACTTAGTTAAATGGTTTCAAAAGACAATGTAAGGATCTAGCAGAGAGTGGGGTTCTACATGTGCATATTGAGGATAGATCAAGTGCTCACTAATATACTTTTAAATTTCTGTTGTGTATCTGAATGCTTTAATGATTTAAACATCGCTAAAAATACTTATTGATGCTGTTGTGAAGTTCAGTCCTCTTTCCTTTTCCTTGGGGTAATGAGTCTTTATATAATGTAATTTTACTTAAGCTGGCCGTTGGTCTTAGCATGAGGCACTGGTCGTTTCAAGTTGTGTATCATTGTCAACCATGCAGATTGGCTGCTACTGGATATAGCAAGATTCCCAAGTCAGGCACGCAAAGACTTTGCAAACAAAACCAGGTTTAGTCTATTATGCCCTACTGTAATCTTGTAGAGCTAAGCTATGGATTTAAGTGGTCGCCTAACCTGATTTTTTCCCTGCTCTCTTTTTCTGCATAGAATGTGTATGTAAACATAAACCGCATCATGTCAGTAGCCAATCGTCTGGTTGAGTCCGGCCACTACGCCTCACAGCAGATCAAGCAGATTGCAAGCCAGCTGGAGCAGGAGTGGAAGGCATTTGCTGCAGCCTTGGATGAACGTAGCACCTTACTAGATATGTCCTCTATTTTCCATCAGAAAGCTGAACAGGTTAGTAAATGGAGAGGGAGACAATAAGAGTTTCTGTGCTGAAATGCTAAATTGTGCTGTTTGCCTTCATTTCAGACAGGTTTAAAAGCATGGTTGAAAGCAGCAATAAGAAAACTAGGGTATTCATATCTACTGGTTTCATCTGACTTTCAAGTTAAAAACTTATTCTCCTTGGCTCAGTACTGCCCACTGTTCTTATTATCCTCAAAAGGCATTGCCCATTCCAATGTAAGCAAGTAAAAACTTAGCCAGACGGATTAGATGTACAAGTCAAAATAAAGTAGACACAAAAGCTTAGCTCTATGAAGCATTTAAGTTAAAAAAAATGAAAAAAAGCAGTATATCTGTATCAGTATAATGCCCTTTCTACATCCAGAATTCATTTACTTCTGCTGCTTCTTTCACCCCAACACCCATGAGAGAAATGATCTTATATCAGTCCTTAGGTTGTCAGTGTTTAACTTGAAGTAATTGCTTACAGAAAATTCATCCAAACTGGTCTGAAAGTTGAGAAGTTAATTAACTGTCTTCTGGATCTGAAATTGTGGTGGGAGATGTTTATTCAGTATCCCATAAGGGATTCTTCCTATATTAAACTAAAATTTTAGCTTTAGGCCTGTACCAATTATTTTAATTAAATCATTAACCATGTGTAACTGCTGGAAAAGAGGTGTATATAGGGGAAACAGGAATAAATATCCCCAAGTTAATAGTCGTGATGGTGAAAGCATGTTTTTCCCCTCCAGGGAATTCAGTTCTGGGGGAGTTGCTTTGTGTGTTGTTGAGTCATTCATTGATATTACAGACTGTCTGCTCTGCACATCTGTGGAGGGTTTGGAGAGCAGAGCCCCATAGGTGCTCATGGCTTGCTGGAAGCTCTGAAATGCTGTGGGGCTTCTATACATGCAGCTCTTGCTGAGCAGGTGTCAAGGAGTAGTCTCATGTCTGATATAGATTTAACTCAGAATTAAAGCAGATGCTGTTGGGGAGTTGATAACTGGAGAAATCAAGAGAAGCAGTCTACTGCGTTATTATTCAAGAAGGGCTTTTCTTCAGCTCACTGCTCCGTGGAAATTCAAGTTCCTAAGAGTTAGAAATGTGAGCATATTTAGATGAAAATATGTATTGTGTTACACTCTGTTATGTTATGTTCGATTGATGATGTTGGTATGTTAATTGATGTAATTGCACCGATATAGCTTAAAGTAAATTTTATGAACTAATGACCCTGAAATAGGCATTTTAGTAGATTTTTCATGAAAAACCCCGTATAGAAGAGCAGAAGGAATTGTTTGCTGGTTTAAAAGCAAGATCAATTTGATAGATAAAGGTGAGGTACCTAATCAATATTGGTGCTTTTCTAATTGTTTGGAATATTTAAGCTTACGTTTAAGCACTGTCAGTCTTGCATGTGAGATACAATGTGTGTGCGTGCATACATGCGTGTGTGTGCAGATATATATATATACCATGTTTGTGTACACATACATATATATGGGTAAAACGTGAATCAGATATACTCTGACTAAAGCATTGTCCTTTTGATAAGAAATTATTCTTCAGAAGTCAAAGGTGTAAAATTCCTTTTCTAAACTTTTTTTGTGCTGGGCAACTGATAAAGTGGCTGTGCTACCTTTTTCAGGACCAAGTGCACATGTAGATGTAAACAGAGGAAAAAGAAGAATGAGAAAAAGAGCACTGCAGCATTGGCTGGGATTAATTCAGCTATTGCCTTGAATTGCTCCTTCTGTAGTTTTCCTTGACAATCCATTACAACTAATTGTCAATAACTGTTTTCTGTTTTACCTGGCTAGGATTTATCAGATGTCTGATTACCAGTGGACAGTCTCAATTAAAGGCAAGAGGGGCTGGAGTAAGTGGAATGATCCCTTTAGAGACTGGTGATGCTTGATCTGTATAGTGAAGAGTAAAAAGGATGTAGTCAAAGAATCAGCACACGCTTCTTAAGTGCCCGCCTTGCCTTGTAGCTAAGTGTCGCTGCCTGCTGTCAGCACGATCAGGGTTGCGGTAGCTGGTGTCAGGGCTGCTCGCTGGTGCAGGAGATGCAGCTCCCTGGTCCTGCAGGCCTCTTTTAGTGTTCACTGCTTAATATTGGAAATTTCTTCTTAAATATCCCTGGATGACATGAGAGTAAAACACGTAGCTGAGAGTTAAGTACTTAATCACCCTTTCTTCCAGCTGTCAAACTCTACTGGAGGCCAGGAAATGGTCTTGGGGTTGCTTTTTTCCCAAAAAGGCTCGATGTGCTCCAGGAATCAAAATGCATATGGTGAGAGAAAGGCATGCTCTCTGAAGCCTTTGGGGTTTTTGACCTTCATATGAAGAGAAGACAAATATAGTTTATAGGTGCTGCATGCCTGGCTATACACACATTAACAGCCATGGGAAGTCTTAGGAAAAATGGATCCCTCACACCCTTTTTCTAACATAACTAGGGTATAAAATTCATGCCCCCCCGCTGTCAAAACTAACTTGGCAGAACTTGATGTGCAAGAACCTATAATGACATTTCTCTTCTCTCAAGACAGTTTAAATTTCAGAAGGAACTTGTCAGCAGCAGACATTCTGTTGTCACATCCTTGTTTGACCCCAGAAGGCTTGACCCAAGCAGTGAGGCTGCCATAGTTGCACACTCATTGCTCAGCACTAGACACTGAGGTTTTAAATCCCTTACTTGCTCCTGTAGCTGTTAGCCAAACGTATTTAGTGATTCTCAGTATGGAGAAGTCGGTGCTTGAGGGCTTTGGGTGTGAGTTTATAATGCTTTAATGCTGCTTTACCTCCTTGAGGTTATCTTCCTAGCAAAAAGACAACAGAATTGTTTGAGCAATTCACCACATCAATTCTGTGTGTGTATGTGCAAAGTACCTTGCTTTTTTCTGAAGATATATATTAAAAAAAAAGAGGATGAGGAAGTGGCTAGCAATGAATATCTGCAGAGGCAGCTGACAAATGACAGCTGGGGATCTGGTCTTGAAAATTGTAGTATGTTGTAACTCTTGTAAAGACAAGACCTTAGCTGCCTTTATGTCGCTGCCATGGTAGGTAGGCATGGGTGAAATAAACTTACTAGCTTGCAAAGTCAGGAAAAAGAGCAAGAGTAAACTTGAAATATCATTATTGCCAACAGTATAATTGACCCTGAAGTTTGCCAACATATAATTAAGCCTGTCTGCGAATGGCTGCGAGTTCCACGTAACTAAACAAAAACAAACAGAATCAGAACTTGCTTTTTTTCTGCTGTAAGTTTCATTTTGGCCAATTCAGAAGGAAATGCAATTTTCATTTAAAAGGGCTCTCTCCAGTGGCCATCACTCAGGCAGCTGGTTGTCCTTTTGCATGTTTCTAATGTGTGTGTTTGGCTGCTGGTAGAAGCAGAAGTTAAGCAGAGTTTGTTTCTCTGTTGCAGTACATGAGCAATGTGGATTCCTGGTGTAAAGCATGTGGTGAGGTAGAGCTTCCCTCTGAACTGCAAGACTTGGAAGATGCCATCCATCATCATCAAGGGATATATGAGCATATTACTTTAGCTTACTCTGAGGTGAGTTGCTTGTTTGCTTCTTTAGGTTGCTGACTTGTTTCTGGTAAAATGGTGTATTATTAAGGTTGGGTCATGAATTGACAGAGTTAGTTGTACAGTGCATTAGTTTGAAACTCAAGTTTCAGGTTGTTCCTGTTAATTTATATCCTGGATTTTGCTGCTACTGTTCAAACTTAAATGCAAGTTTTAAGTCATCCTCTTACGCTTCAGGAAGAAATTTAAAAGGCAATAATACTGTTTTTTCAGACTCATCTAATACAAGGAATTCATGTAGCGTACTATGTACGTTTAACTTGCATTTGCGTATTACTAACTTTTAATAGCAATACGATACTATCATTAAAATATTTGCATGGAAAGCGGCTGAGTGTTCTTTGGGAAAGTTTTGTCTTAGCATGGATTGCTTAAGTGTCTCTTTCTGAAATCATCTCTCAAAAAAAAGATTTAACCTTCAAAGGATGTCACTTGACAAACCAGAAGTTAAATGCTTAGTTCTGACAGCCTGAGGAGGCACGTAAATAAGCCAACCTGCATGTGTACTTAGCATGCATAAGATCGACATGTCCCATGTTGCCCGTTGGTTTTGAACCCAGTGATGGAGAATGCTTCCTGGTATATCTGGTAATTGCAAACACAACTTAGAAAAAAATGCTTATTCTTCAGGCAGCCTAGAAAATGGTGATTAAAGCAACTGGTGTTTTCCTGCAATGAGTTCCCTCCTGACTTCTGTCTCTTTGGCTAGCCAAAGTGGGAAATCAAATGGATTTGCTCACAGGGCTTTTCTGCATTTCCTCTTGAGCTATTCTTACTCTCTTTTAGCAAGATTGTTAACATGACAGAATAATGTTATTGGAGTCTTTTCATGTTAGGATAACATCAGTTAATTTGGATTATATAAAGTAGCTTCTGTTCCAATGAAAGTTCTGTATAAATATGCATTTGATTTAAATCAAGATAAAAAAAAAAAAGGTGGATACAAGATATTATAGGCCTATTATTTACATGTGTTAAAAGTAGGTAGTTTTGGAATAAAATAGTTTGTGATTTATACTTTGTCTAAAACATAAAATTATTTTCTTATTTTAACCGACACTTGCGGGAAACTGAAGGTAATCTGGGGTGCACGGAATAAAAAGGTTAGGGCTGCCTGGAATAAAAATTGTAAAGCATTGAACATAAGCAGTTTGGATCAGTCA
Organism: Crypturellus tataupa; assembly: GCA_034781795.1. NCBI lineage: Eukaryota > Metazoa > Chordata > Aves > Tinamiformes > Tinamidae > Crypturellus > Crypturellus tataupa. The sequence continues at coordinate 252,535 of JAWLRI010000190.1, forward strand.
CATCCCTTTCTTATTAATTTATTAAAAAAAAATCAAATGTAAGAATGTGTGGTAGATTACCATGTGAAGTACTGTTTACTTCCTGGTGATCATAGTGCGTATGAAATAGATGAGTATATGGTAGGGTTGCTCTGCTAGGGCTTCAAGGCAACACCTTTTTGTTTAGCGGTTCAAAGTTGTAGCTTTTGATTTTTGGAGGCTTTTTTTTTTTTTTGAATGTAGGTGCTTTTCTTCTGATTTCAGGTCATCACTTCATCCTGTGTTTGAAAGCTGTATTTTATTCTTTGGCAAACAGAATTTGTGGAAAAATAATAATTGTATGTGTATGGAGAAAATGTGTTCCTTCTTGACAGAAAAGGTTTTGTTTTCCTATATTTTAATCTGCATTCCTATTTGAGGAAGGAGGATTCAGTCCTCCTTTTAGAGGAGGATTGATGGAGTTGTCTTTTTTTGTAATGATATTATAGCACTGTTGCTTATCACCAGCAGACATATGACTTAGTTTCTCTTACAGCATGGAGCTCCTTTCACTTTGTGATGAGTGAGGAGGAAGAGGGGAGCACCATAGAAAAGATAACACTTTGTCATTCATTTTAAATTGCAATGCCTTGACAACGTGATTTGAAGACAGTAATTTTAAAGACTAATGCTTCTAAGACTAGACTGAGTCTAATGACTGAGGATAATTACTGTGTATTGCCAGAAGAGTAACTTACTGGTTTGCAAGCTTAGATAACCAGTGTGCTTTAAAAACTAAGAGCTGTGCCTTAAGTTATATACTTAGCTGAGATCTTAGAGTAGTCATGCACTGGAAATGAAAGAAAGTACTCCTGCTAGGAGCATATATGCATGGCTATTTGGTTGTCCAGATGATGAATGAATCATCACATCCTGGGACTGTCACACTTGCTTTTTTTTTTCCTGAAGTGCATGGATTCTTGATAAATAATAGTAGGGTTTTTTTTTTAATATTTGAAAGACAAAACTTGTCCTAGATAACAGCTTATGATGCAGAAAGGAAAAATCATCATCATCATAACAACCAGAATGGATTACAGTGTTTTTCTATCTGACTTGACTTGATAAGTGCTGCTTTTCCAAGGGTGCTCATTCCCTTTCTTCACACTTGTTACTCAGAGGAACAAACTTAAATGAGAACTGAGAAACAGGCACTCCTTAAACTACCTACTAGAAAATAACTTTAATCTCCTCTGACTATGGAATAGCAATTTTTAAATGGGTTCTCAGATAAACTGAGTGAAAATCATTGAAAATAGCTGCTAGGGAAAATCTTTGACACATTTCCTGTTTGACGTGGTCTTGATTTAGTGGATTACAGCTACTGTTTGTGTCCCTTTCTTGTGGTTTGGTTGAATTTTTCTTGCTGGAAAGAGAGGAAGGAGAATGCCTATTGCAAGTTAGCCCTGATGCCTTTGAAAAAATTACTATTGAGGAAAATCACTCTTAAAGTACTAGAAAGACTGTTATTTAGAAAGTTGCTATGACTTAACATCTGGGCAGGGGATAAAAAATGTGGATTTCTACAGTAGTAGCAAATTATCGTACTTGGAATAAAATATACCGTTGCACAAGTTCTAAAAGAGACCTGAAATAAGGGCACTGGGAAGGTGGAAGGATAGCTTGACAAGCTTAGGCGAGGCAAGTTAACTCTTCATCCTTTCCTGACGGTCAGGTGAGCCAAGATGGAAAGTCACTTCTTGACAAACTTCAGAGACCTTTGACCCCTGGCAGCTCCGATTCCCTCACCGCCTCTGCCAACTACTCAAAAGCAGTTCATCATGTTCTGGATGTTATCCATGAAGTCCTGCACCACCAGCGCCAACTGGAAAACATTTGGCAGCATCGGAAGGTCCGCCTGCACCAGCGACTTCAACTTTGTGTGTTTCAACAGGATGTTCAGCAGGTAGGCTTTATTTCACGATGTCTGTGTGACTTTCCATCTTCCAGGCCATCATGTGAACCTGGCTTGTGTTTGCAGGTGAGTTTTGACCGCTGGACTGTTGTGTTTTTTAATTCAGCAGTTGAACAACCAATAGGACTGAGGACCTGAATCAGTGTGTATCAGAGGAGGCTTATTCTTAGGGATAGAAAATATATTTGTGCCTCCTTTTTTTTAACTTGTGTCAGATCCTCAGTGATACTTGGCTGACATTTTTTTTTTTTGAAAAGGAAAGCAATGTTCTGAAGTAGGGTAAAAATCACTGTTAAGATTGCTTTCTGAGAATGACTGTGTTCCTGAATAAGTGGTTTTAGCTGCTATAGTTCAATTGTTGTGACGGCATCCATAAAATACAGTAGTTAAGTAAAAGAATATCTCTGATCCAGCCTGAAACGTCAAAGCTGTGTGGAATTCCTTTGTTAAAGGATTTAACAAATGAAAAAAAAATGTTTACCTTAAGATGTGTCCAACAGAGAAATTCATAATTTATTTTTTGTAGTTCCTCTTTATAAAGGTTAAGATGACAAATTTTTGCTGATCATGATCTTTCAGGGTCTGGTCACAGGTGTACCAGCTTCTCACTGGATTTTACATATTCAGTCATACATTCGATTTAAAATCTTGTTCTTCCAAAATAGTTCCACTTGATCTTCAAAGCCAACTTCTTGAAGTCACTTGTTGCCAGAAAATGCTGTGTGTGTGCACGCTGTTTGATTGTTTGCTTTCAATTACTCACAGACTTAATGTGGGGAACAGGGGGAGACAACGTTGGTAGGTCAGGTTTCCGTACTGAATATCTACCTTTTTCCTGTGAGTTAAAGAATAGGTGGAGAAAAGTTTGTTTACATAAGTACTGAATTATGTATAAAATCATGTTTTTTAGTATAAAAACTAAAAGCAAACAACAAAAAAGGCAGTTATTTGCCCAACTTGTCAACAACCAGATGTGACAAAGAATGAGGAAATGTGTGGAAAAAAAATGTTGGGTGATGAAAAAGACAAAACAGATTGAGTGCTAAGAATGATCAGGAAGGGCATGATGTAAAACAGAAAATTGAGATCGCTGTGATGCTGCTGTATAAATCTTGAGGCCCTTCATCAAGGTCATTGCATCAATAGTGGCTAGTCAGGAGGATCCAGTGCATCTACTTGCATAAGCAGACAGTGAAGGGCACTTGTCAAACTGATGATGCACAGTCCACAAAGGAATCACCTCTTAAATTTTACAGGCTTCACGAGGCTTCTTCAGAAACTGAAACAACCTTAATGGTGTGATTTTTTTGTAGGGAATAATATAGACTCTTTCAGCTGTAGTCTAGTACCAGCAAGTGTGGACCAAGTCCCTAGGACTTGTGTTTGGATTCGTTCCGGGAAGGGCCACTGCAGACAGCTTGGGCCAAGTGACTTTCTGAGGCTGTGTGCCAGATGCATGCTTCAAGAGGTTTCAGTTTGTGGGCCAGGTTGCAGGTAGTTTTTCCTGAGGACGGATGGTGTTTGCTAAATGCTACAGTGACTCTAGCCCTGCTGGTTCTACTCTTTGTTTTTATACCTTGGCGGTCATAGAATGCTTGTAGGGAATTGTCATTTTGTGCTCCTTCCTAGTTTGGGAGTTGTCATGTGGCGCCCACACGTAGGAGTTAACTCTGAGACTGCTGCATCTTTAGACTTCTCAAGTAGCCCTTCAGCAGACTTGGGTCATTGTAGAATCACTAGCAGGTTCTTTAGCAAAAAAATGGTTATTTCTCCTCAATATGAGACCAAGCAGATCTTGGAGCCTGGGTGTTTAGCATCAGGAACATGAAAACTCTGAAGCGTGCACCTTTGTTCACTTTTATAACCTCCATTATCAAGAACATATTACCCAAATGACGTATGGACTGCGAGTGTCCCAGCAACGCTTAGCATGAACAGTCAGCTTGAGGATTACTGCATCTAGACCTCAATTATCTCTTAGTTGGAAGAATTTTTCTTTCTTCCTGTTTATGCCACTGTTTTCTCTGTATGCCTTGCAAGGCAGATCTCGTATTAAGACATCCTCTCGATGGTATGAAGCTGCAGTCTCTGGTGCTAATGCACAGCATTATCAACCACTTCAGAGTTCAAAGTAAATTTTACGTATAATGATACAACCTCGAAATTAGTGAAGTAGGACGTTTGCTATGTTCCTAGGCCTCTCCCGTAACATCCAGCAGTGATGACTCTCTGAGACTGGATTGTCTTTGCTTTATCCCTGTAATGGCCATTCACATCTGTTTTGGAGGCATATGAAATGTTGTCTGTGATGTTCTAGTTTATCATTGTGTTATTTTAAGTCAGCTTTAGGTATCGCTGTATTTTTGGTACTGCCTTGTAGCAGATCACAATGCAAGCTGTGGATTTTGTTCCTTCTAGTAACAGAGCTTTTCATAGTTACTTATGTTTCAGTGGAGATCAGGCTACAGCATGATGAGGCAGTGATAACAACATCCATACCAGATAAAACAGAGGTACATTTAGTAGTAGCTAACAGCAGATGCCTTAAGGAGGATGGCAAACACAGAATGATACATCTGCATTAGCCTCCCTCAGGGAATTTTTAGCTCCCTCAGCTTTAAAAGATCTACAGGAAAAAAAAAGTCATCTTTGACTTTTCTTTTTTCCACAAAATAAAATGGTTATCAGTTTTCCTAAGCAGTAAAAGAAACTTTATTTCTTTATATCATTCAGTGTGTGAAGTTATTTCCTTTTGAGGAACTTCATTAAATTTGTATTCAAGAGAGTTCTGGTATAGTTCCAAAGGAACTTTTAAAAAATATTTTCATCTGCAATTGCACATTCTTTCAAGGTTGTTAGTCCTTGTTCAAACCTTAACAAATTCAATTAAGGTTGTCTAGCCATATTTAGAAATGAATGTGAAAATGTTGGATTTTTGGGGAGCCAGCTAATGGGGTTGCCCATGGACTAGGCAAAAGTTCTCACTAATACACAAAAGCCAAGTGAAATTCTCCTGTTAGAAGTGCTGCCTCCCTCCTGTCCAGAATCAAGGTGAGAAGGTTGAGCAGAGAGATTCGTGGTCGTTAACTGGATTTACTCAGAGGCTTCAGTGCTACTTTAGTCATGGTCTGTGTGCTGGATTTCTATGATGGTTTCTTCTCTTGAAGTTACTGATCTCTATTTGGAGCAGAATTTTTTTCTCATGTACTGCTTATTGCTTTTGACCCTGCGCTGCGAGGCCCATGTTACACTGTTGGTTTCAGTTGTTACCTGTGTGCTGGCAGGAGCCCAGTCGAGCTTTCTCATCCAAGCATCTCTCTAGCTCTTTTTGTATCAGGAAGAACAGAGTGGTCTGCTGGAACTAGTCAAAAGCACTGCTAATTTAAGCTTTATAGGTAACTAAGGGCTCATTTGGCTAGTCCATACTAACCTCACTTGTACCCTTGCTGATCAACTTTTTCCTTCTCAGGAAACAAAGGAAAATGTAAACTTCCACTAAAAAAAAGCTTTTTGGAAAACTTTCCAGGAAAAATGAATAATATATAAATTAAAATACATGCTGTGAAGGCAGATGATTTGAGAAGGCTGTGTTATGTGGCATAATGGGAGTGTTTATAGTGTTTGAAGTTGTACAGAAGAGAGTGCAAACCCAAAAAAGATTCTAACAGTCGAGATAATGAGAAATCACACCAGATGCTTTCACTTTCTATACTAAAGAAAGCCTGATGTCTTCCATATGTGAATAGTATGTGGGATTATGTGTGTATCAGATATAACCATAAGTAAGATGCTGCAGGGAGTGGCTTTTAAATCTGGTAGTATGGAAGCTTTTTTTAGTTGCACTAGATGTCAGATGTCTTCAGTATGAGCGGGGGAGGGGAGGGCAAGAAACACTTGATGCATCAGCGTAAACGACACTAATAGACAAGGAGAGATAAGATATATTTTTTTTTGGTAGATGTACTTCAAAATGAGACAGACAGGTTTTAAAGAAAAAAAGAATGCGGGCGATGAGTTAAGTATTATACTTCTCTAAATAAATAAGGCATAAGGAAGGTTAAGCTGTGTTAGAAAAAATATCCATATGGAGTGGTCTTTAATTCTGAAAAGCTTTTTCAAAACTCAGAATATCTTGCAAAGGATTAAATGCCATATGCATATTTCCTAATGAGGCATTAAAATATGGCTAAGATGTATTAGTTTGGAGAGAGACCAAATGTTTTTGCTTGTTCACTCGTCAGAAACTTGGGATGTATGCAATAATCCTTTGTGTTAACTGTCAGGAACTAATTACATGTACAGTTTATACTATTTATAAAACTGTCAGTGCAGTCATTGTGGCAGAAGCTTTAATGTCCTTTAATGTCTTTAGTTCCTCACTTTTCTAGCTCTAAAACTGAGGATATGCAATTCCCTCTATCTGATGTTTTGGGTAGATGTTTCTTTGGAGAATGCAAACATTGCCATTCACCTTTTAACTACTTCAAGTCAGTTGTACTTTGTTATCTAGAAGGCGGAGGAGGACACAAATCTGTACTAGATTTCTTACTGTGCAGTAGGAAAAGAGAGTTCTTATAAAATATCCCTGTTTTATTCACCAGCATTGTTTGGGAATGTTCAAACTCCATTAGTGTTACATTACAGAAGGTCTTCAACTGAAGGTATAAATGGATTACAGAGAGAGCTTCACATGGGGTCTAGCCACTTGAATCACATTGCTGTCAGGTTGATGAATGTGTAGAAATTAGGGTACCCTCTTAGGGAGGCTAGGCCTCAGAATCAGAAGCAATCAAATTATATAATATAGCTAGATTGAGGTAGTTATTGCCTTGATATAGTTTAATATAGCTGTTAATAAGGAGATGTAATTAACACTTTAATGGCAATAGTGACTTTTGTTATCTATTAATTATTCAGTTGCTCATGTGCAATCTCTTTACATCTCCTCAGTTTCTTGTAACATTTGGTACCTCCATTCAGAGTTTGCTTGTGTCTTGCCTTTGTACCCTAGGTGTTGGATTGGATTGAAAACCATGGAGAAGCTTTTCTTAGCAAACATACTGGAGTGGGGAAGTCTCTGCATCGGGCTAGAGCTTTGCAGAAACGCCATGAAGACTTTGAAGAGGTTGCACAGGTAAAAGCCATTGCATGAAAAAAATGTAGGTTGGTTGGTTTGTTTGTTTGTTTTTAAATATTGAACTTTGTCAAATCTGCCTGCTGTGGAACTGAAGAGCTGAGCAAAGGGAGCTCCACTACAGAAAATTCAGTTGCAGTAATGACCTGTTTTATTTCTGTCTCAGGCTTTCATTTCATTTCTGCTTTCCATTTCTGCTTCAGTAAGGAAAAGACAAATTTCTAGGGTCTCATAATGAGTTGGAGCCTTGAAGCCCAGCAGAGCAATTATTATTTTTATTTTTTAATTTTTGAAAGATCCTTTCAAATTTTGAGATTGAATTGCCAAAAACTGAAAACTCTGTTTTTAAAGTATCCTGATCTTCTGGGCTTTAAGGACTGAAAGGTTCTCTCAGTGTGAAGGAGACGATGGAAATAAATTGCAAGTCCTGCTTCCTGGCTGCAATCTTGGGGAACTCCACTTTTCCTCTCCCCGCAGCAGATGGTCAGATTGGGAGGGAAAAAAACGCTTCAAAGCAGCCAAGTGGACTGGTAAACTGGCCATCCTAGCTTTCATCTTTTACCTTATTTTTTCTTTAAATGCAGTTTAAATGTCCTCCTGTTTTGAATCAAGGATATCAATATTTTTTTCCAAAGGAATAAACATAATCAGTATTTGAGTGGGACTGATGACAGAACATCAAATTCCACTTTTCCATTGCGCTTAACAAAAGACAAAACCAAACCAAACCCTACAACAGCAAAATTGAAAGCTATCAAGTTGAAAGAAACAGAAGTATTAGGGAATGCAGTGAAAATGACAGGGCAAAGTTGAAAAGGGGAGGTGTGAGCTGAAACCCATGAAAAGGTGGAGTTTTGAATCTGCTGCATTAGGAACGTGCACTGATTATTCAGTCTGGATGATCAATCATCCCCCACAACAGAGAGTAAACATCAACAAAATCTCGTTAGGATAGGTTTGATAGTGTGGTCCTGAAGTTGGAACAGAAGGTGCATGCACGGAAACTTCTAAAGAAGTGATAAGCAGGACTTTAGCAGTGACACACAGTGTGGTGGGTGCATCAAAAGTGTATTTCTGGATTGTCTATTTAGATTAAGCTCTTAGTAGAGCGAGTATGATTTTACAGCACTCCAGTGATTGAGGAATTGAAATATCATCAGATGGATTCCTCAATATGAATTTCATATAAAAATTTCCAAGATAATAATCTCTGTTAGTTTTATATATACATGCTGGATTTTCCATACATATGCCTAATATTTCTTTTTTAGCAAAATCTGTAATTTCTTCCATGTGGACATACTTATTTTTCTAGGTCAGACAGGCAAGAATCTCTCTGTGTAAGATGCTTAAGAAAACCTGAATGATCTTATACTTAATACTGTGTTATTTGAGGAAAGAAAAAAAAGTGCTTGTATAATCAAAGGGAATGAAGCACATAGAACTGCTAGTAGCATATGAACTGTTTAAAAAAATCATCATTAATTTACATTGCAATTAAAAGAGAAAGTGATAAAGCAAATACTTAGCAAAAGTTTTCAGAAACAGAGCACTACTAGAATTTAAAATGATCTCTTCAGGGAATAGTTTGAACTTCTATTTCTGGAGATACTGAAAACTAAACTGTTCAAAAACTTAAATGCACTGCAGGGAGCCATCCTGCACTGACAGCAGAATGGACAAGATGATCTAATAAATCTGCCTGTCTCTTTTTTTTTTTTTTTCTCTTTTTTCCCCTTCTTCTCATCTCTAACTTCCCAATTTTTGGGGACTACCAAGAAAAGCACAGACTCTGCTTCTTTTACTTACTCCAAAATTGTACGTACAAAGGCCCCCAGGGCTATTCGTGCTGTGGTTATTATAAGGAAGATTCTGTTGAAGTTTAAGTGTGAATAACTTCGATCTGACTTCCTTTCTATGTACATTTCTAGTTGGCCCAGATTTTGTTGTTTTTTTTTTTTTTGTTTCTTTTCAATTTTTTTGAGAAACGTAGGCACAATTAGTGTTTTTTAGTAAAGTGTAATTGGAAGTGAAGAGGAAGAAGTGTCTGGTGAGGTGTCAGTGGCATGGCAATGTTTTATCAACGTCAAGGAGCCAGTAGTGTTGTTGAATATTCTTGATCCAAGGCTAACTCCTGATTTTTGAGAGGAGCTAAAGTAATATTTTTGGGTTTTTTTTTTCCCCTTATTTTTTAATGTGAATGAGGTGCCATTTGCCAGCACCCTTCAAAGGTGTTTAAATAAGCAATGCATAGAGGAGAATAGATGATACAGAGTCAGTTGACTGTAGACTTGTGCATTACTTAGTTTAATATTCTTGTAAAATGAAGACTTGCCTAGCTTTATTTGATACTCTTTAACACAAAAGTTTAAGTTGCCTAATGTTTAAACTCGATAGCATCCACTGCATTTAATGAATAATCTTCTTTATTTTCTTTCTATCTGTAATGATTTGTATACCTCAGTTAATTCTCCCTCTGTTGGTCTCTTCCATGCCCCCATTCAGTACACTAAACTCCTGCTTGTCTGAACGTCTGTTCATAACCTCCTCTCATCTCTCTTGTTACCTTTTTTTTTTCTGGCTATGATGAATCCTGTGATACTCCTTTGAATTTCAATGTTCTCTGCGTAGATTTTTCTTCTCTTTCTGCTATCAGTAGTATTCATTTGTGAGATAATATTCATTCATTAACTAATTTCTAAACTTAATTTTTCACTTCTATATGATAGCAATTTTGAGTACTTTCTGAAAATGTGGATGCTAGTTGTATCTTTGTTTTGTTTTGTTTTTTGAAGGATATATAGAAAAGCTTTGCAATGGGAATACTAGGAAAGTAACGGAATACGTTGTTTAGGAACAACGTATTCCCTTGCAATTCTCTTGCTTTTTCAACATTTTGGAGAAACAACGTTACTGACTTTTAGCTGTAGTTGTAACTTGTGACAGAGAGGAGTGGACTAGCGGACTTCCTAAAGTCAAATTCTTTTGATCTGATTCTTTCCCCTGGGATCTGGAGAGTGAGTGATAATGGAGGAGGGTTCCCCAGTTCTTATGCTCCATACTGAATCCTCCATGGAGGATTCATGCTTAGGTAGGCCTCAGCAGCTTCCAGCATGAACTCCTGTCCTTTCCACCTGAGCTGCCATCTGGCTGTCCTTGTCTCAGCATTTTCAAGACCTTGTTTTCTTCCAAGTGTGATTTTGAAGGAAGCGTAGGGTTGGGAAGAGCAATAGTCAGAGTGGTCAATTTGCTGCCATTTCTGTCGGAAGGATGGTTCATTACCTGCTCTAAAGCAGTTTTTGTGCTTGGACTTGGAAAAGACATTTTAATGGTAAATAACATCTGCTCTTAAAATTTGAGAATTGCAGCCCTTTCTGAAGCAGCATCTGAAGCAGCTGTACTGTGTTAACTTCCAAGTGCAGGTAGTTCAGATGCAGTTTATAGCAAGGCAAGCCAGTACCTGGGTACATATTATGCAGAAGATACTCCTGGTATTCATAAACAATGCTTTGTATGGCAGGTGGAGTTTTTATTAAACTGGGAAGCATCCCTGACAGCCACGTGCCGGAGGCTGTGGCTCGGGCCGGTGCAGTGGCTGTTGTTGCGAGCACTCGGCCCCCTCTGCCTGCCTCCCGCATGCGTAGGGGCACCAAACAGCAGAGCGCCCGGCAGGCCGAGCTGCAGGTGCCAACCGCGCAACCACCAGCACTGTGCGCTGTGCCCCCGATGGAAAGGGGAGGGCTGCGTGGATCCCTGCGGGCGAAACCGGGGAGGAGCCCTCCGCCCTGCAGTGCAGTTGAAAAGCTGAAGGTTAAGGAAGGGCCTAGAGGCTCGCAGTTGAAGTCAAGGAGCTGCATGGTTTGAATTCCTTACCAAAACTGTGGTTAATGGAGGGACACTTCCCCCGCTGCAAGCACACAAAAGCTGTTCAGAGTCATGTAAACTTGACACTGAATTTACCAAACTGGGCAAGCACAACTTCTGTCTTGCTTATTAAAATACATGCTTGGCAAGAGAAGGAGTAAGGACACTTCCCATCAGGTGCCACTTGCAACCGAGCAGTTCAGAGGCATTTTGTATATGCAGGCAAAGTGTCTCTTAAACCCCTCACCATCCTTTATTATGGCACGCTTGATAACATGAGGAGCACAGAGAGAAATGAACCGTTCTGGGCTTGCCTGGTACTTTACTTGAGTCTCTGGAGAACTCTACTTCCCTAGCCTTTAGTTGAATTTCAGGCTAGGTTTGAATTTAACCTTTGTGGATGCTCTACTGTTAGTTAGGGGTCAGTTAGGTTTTTATGGCAAAGAAGAAGAAAAACATATTTGCATAGACTTAGTTTATCCTGGCAAGCAGCATTTTTACCTCACTCAACTCAGGTTCGGAGAACACAATGAGGGCAGAATGGCATAAAAGAAAATGGCATAAATTACCTTGTCAGAATATGTTTTTGGCAGCCTGTTCTGTAGCCTTGTCAGGATGCATGTTGTGGTGACATAAGTAAAGTTTCTTTAGGGTAGATTTGGCTTCAGTCTTTGTCCTCTCCAAAGGGTAATGTTATTCTATGTTTTCTTGAGGATGCTCATTATGAGAACCATTCTAACTTAGGAAATCCAAAGGTTAGAAACTCAAAAGAGAACCACTCCTAATTCAAATTAATGAAGAACCTAAAACATCAGTCTTGAAGTTCCAAGCTTTAGGAATTGATAACAATCTTTCTCTTCTCTAGAGCATGGATACCTAGGGATATCCATATAGGGGAAGTTTGGTATCTGATGAGATATTTTCTGGTGTGACTGTTCATCTACTCTTGTTACTTGTATGACATTTTGGGACAATATTCCAGTCTGACACTCAGCCGTCATATACTTGTGAATCTGGCTTCATTTCTCTTATTTCACAAATGCTGACTGAGTCAAAATGGAAATTCTGGAGACCTCATTTCCATTAGGATGGATAGAAATTTTCCTTCTCTGTTTGGTTGTTTAATACCTATCTGCTGAATGTATAGATTTGATACTAGGTGTCTTTACCAGCAGCTAAGGCTTTCTTTCTTTTGAAAGTACAATTTGAAAAGTCTTCTAGTCATGGTTATTGTTCATCTAGTGTTGAAATGGGGAAGTTATTATTAAAGATCAGTTATTAGACTGATCTTTATTCTAGTTGTGAACATGAAGATCTTAATTCCATGAAGTAATAAACAAGGCAAGTTCAAGATTGACGAGATATTCAACTAGACACAGATAAGGAGCTAAGAAGCAGTTCACAGCGAAGTGAAAAGAGGATCTATAAGTGTAACAGGTTGTTTGCCATGACCCTTAAAAAAAAAAAAAAAGAGAGAGAAAGAAAAAGGGTTCTTCTCATTCAGGAAATGAAGATCTTCAAGTCTTTTAACTACCTTCCAAAAACCAAAGTTAATATATAAAATTGTGATACTACTGGTAATGTAACACTTTGCCTTGGAGAAAGAAAGGCAAGAAGTGCCATCTACAAATATTCTTCTTAATGTCAGATGTGGAGGGGTTTTGTCAGAGAATTAAGCTTAGTAACTACTTTTGTTATTCTGTTGACATGACATCACCTAATCTATTATGACTCTGATTATTTGTTGTTAGATTTCTATAGCAGGCAATAGAAAACTGGCTTTAAAAAAGAATAAATTTTCATTCATTTAATCCTTATTTCTCTACAGAATACATATACCAATGCAGATAAACTTCTAGAAGCAGCCGAACAACTGGCTCAGACCGGGGAATGTGACCCAGAAGAAATCTATCAAGCAGCCCATCAGCTCGAGGACAGGATACAGGATTTTGTTAGGCGTGTGGAGCAACGCAAGATCCTGCTGGACATGTCTGTGTCCTTTCACACCCATGTTAAAGAGGTAAAACTGATGAAAAGTCAAGGTTGCAACTTTTAGCCTTAAAACCAGACCTGTCCAATGTTACTTTTCCTGTTATAATTCTGTCATAAGAAGCAATGAACCTGTATTATGTAATGAGTTTTGGATTAAGACTTGAAGAGTAATTCATTTTAGCCCAAACCGGGGGACAGTTAGTGCCTGTTTGTGGTTTTGTGAGTTTTTGTGAGGGGGAATTTGTTTGTTTTTCATAAGCAGCTTCTACGTTTGTCATGCAAAGTTAGCATCCAGTAACAGAACTATTAAATTATTTCTCTCAACCATGCCTCACTTCATGAAGGCTGGAGTAAATGTTAATGGGCTTCTACTGTGAAGTGGATTGGAGAACTGATATGCCAGGCAAAAAAGAGTTCAGCCAAAGACAGTTTTCAGCCAAATTACTTCTCTACTCTGGTTCAGAACACAGATCGTGTGTATTCATAGGCTTGTGGGGCCAGTGGAATGGCCAGAACAAGAATAAGGATAATTTTTCTAAGGGTTATTGGCTACTGGTGGTGATGCCAAGATGTGTCTTGGCAACTGTAGATTACTTATATATATTTTCTGGTTAGAGCTCATGTTTATAAACCTCTGCTTTATACTTGAAATAAACTCATGAGGCAGTTGTGCTTTGAAGGGGAGATCATGATTGAATACTTTCTGGCTGTAGACATGAGTACATAGCTCCCCCATCAGTTTTATGTCAGATGACTGCTGCTGCTCTCTCAGGACTCTGATTGCTTAAGTAAAATACAAATGCTGTATTCTCAAAACTATCCTAAGCTATTCTGATGGACCAACTTTTTGCTTAAACACGTTGCTTTTTCAATATCTGTTGTGAAGCAGAGGAGCAATTGGCTGCTAAAACACATTCATAGTTTCTATTGATTTCTTCATTATCTGTTTTCCTTAGCACCAAAAGGAGCAGCTGGAATGGTATTTAAATATACACAGTTGATTATAGTGATGAAAGATGGAGACTGTAAAAGGGGTTACAAGGAAGAGGCTTAAAATTAAAAAAAAAAAAAAAAAGGCAGTCTGGTCTGTGAGTCACTGCTGAGCTGGGATGCTGATCCAGATGTGCTGGAGTGTTGCCACTGCTCTCCTAGATAATAGCATTGTCTTGAAAAAAGACATTGTGTATCTTGATTTATTTCTTCTGAAAAATTGGTATTATTCTGACTCTGTAAGTGCATGCAGCTGTTAACCATGGCAGCCTCTTTGCAACCTGGGCTTTGGGGAAGGATATTGTGGCTGATGTGTAAACATTGGAATTACTTTTTTCTTTTCTTTTTTTTTTTGGTCATATGGCTGACCTCTATAGCTAATGAAGCAGGGAAAATTAAAAAGAGTACTTATTTGCATAAGAAAGGCTAGCTTTTTATTTATTTATTTGCCTGCTACTTAAAATAGAGATGAGAGTGTGAGACAGGTAGTTCATATGTAGTTGACTAATCCTTTGGTTATAGTGCAAAGAAACAGCAAGCTCAGAGCTACCCTGTGCTTTCTGTATTGTGTTTGGTTTTCAAGAGTGTGTTGTTTGTTACCAAATCTGCGTGTGGAGTACTGAAATGGCATCACAAAGCCAGATGGAAGATAAAAATGCCTTAAACCTGAAAGTCATCCTGCTTTGTTGGCAGGAGAATTGTATGTCTGCTGCAGGATGTGGGAATTTGGTGCATGAATTAGTGCATACATCTAAGCATATAACTCTTCTGCTGTATGGTTAAGAAATTAATATCTGTTCAGATGGTAGAGTTCAAAGTAGCAGTTGGAGGTAATGGTTGTTGAAATCCTGAGATGTGTTCCCCCTTCCCCCTCCCCCCCCAAAAAAAAAAAAGTTTTACTCTTCCATTTTGGGGAGCAAATTTTCTTGAAGGTCATTTTTAAAAAATTTTCTGGATTAAAAATGGGCATGAAAAAAAAATGTCTGCATGTGTGACAGTTTGAAGGGAACCACAAAGTCAAAAGAGCTATATTGGCTGTTTGGAGTCTCAGAGTCCAGCTCTGGTACTCATGCGCTCTCTTGATTTTTTTTTTTTTTTTTAATTAGGGTTTTTTGTTTTTTTCTCTCTCCTCAAAAGCACTTCCCATTGAATGAGTGCTACTCTGATAGGCACATTCAGATTCTCCTTTTCCCCTGTAATACAACTGTTTTGAGCTTTGCTGGGAAGTACTAGCCCTGCGATGCCTGTGCCTGCGATGCATGCACCAACGTAGCTTCTGCTTTCAGAAGTGCCCTGCCTCCCACAAAAGCAGTAGATCAATGTGATGCTCCCTGGGAATAAGAGTTGTATTGCACCTGTGCAGAAAGCAGCTGTGTAGCATGCGTTTGGCAGCCTGCAGAGAGGCATGCTGGAAGTGCTGGCCATCTCTGGCATTTCCAGAAGGTTTGTAGCCAGGTTATAGGTACACCCCATTAGAGCTCCTGCTCCTTAGAAGCATGAGAAAATAGCAGGGAAGTTCTCATGGACCAACCTCAGTAGACCAAATTTCTCCCAGGGAAAAGAGAATGTGGTCAGGGAAACCAGAATTATGGTGTTAGGTAATGATATCACCATTACTCATTTTGCTTATTGGAGAGCCAAGCAAATCACTTTGCTATATATAAATTTTGTTTCCTTACTGCTATGTTAATATTAATTTTAAACCTGTAACATAGTGAATATTGATTTTTCATTCCCGTGCAAACAATGAGACATTTCAAACAGTAAGCCAAATTTTTCAGCAAGTATAGGAGCTGAATTTAAGCTTGCCCACTGGCATGCTCTGAAGTATGTGGGACCATAAATATTCCCATCGAGATCGCTGTGTATTGGAAGTAATATGTTCTGATATACTCGCAGCCTGAGGATGGAAAAATACAACTGATCATTCGGAATTGTTGCCTGTCCCAAAACAATGAATCCCTTATGGCTTTTGTGCCTTTGGCATTTAATAGCTTGGGAAGGGAGAAGGTGAGATTCAGTTTTGTGCTAGAAGTCTTATACAGGTAAAAACTTTTCCCCAGGAGATGGATATCATAGAAGTGTTTGCACAAAAGATAGCAGTAAAAGCCATGGTAGTCAATACTGTGGAATATTTCACCAGGTAGACTTGAGCAGAATTTTGGTGTGAGTTCAAATACTTCTGTATATATATGTACATATGTATGTGTATATATATATGTGTGTGTGTGTGTGTGTATGTGTGTATATAATGTATACATACACATGCATATAAAACTAAATGGCACATACATGTGTATACACACACATACACAACACACATATATATATATATAAAAAAATGTAATTAAATAGCTCCCTCGGCATCTTGTGAGCGGGAAGACCAAAATCATGGCCAAACCAGGTGTTTGTAGTAGTGCCAAAATACAGCAAATGGATATTTTCTGAGCTGGAATAAAATGTGGGAATGGAGATCAGAGCTGACTGTCTGTGGAAGAGAATGATCCCTTAAGAGCAAGTTGGCTTTTTGCATGTAGCCTCCTTGTGTACTCTGACAAGTTAATTATAAAACAGCTCAGAGCACTTTTTATGCATACACATATGCTCAATGGTGTTACTAGAAGATGCCTTTTTTATTCTTTACCTTACTCAAGCTGAACTTCACACCAGAATATATTGAGGATGAAACAAAGAAAAGGGAAGTAGAATTGGCTAAGATTTCATGTATAAAAACTTGCTGTTCCCCAAAAAAACTATTGAAAGGATAGCATGTGCAAGACTTACTGGAGAAAGTTGGCATTGTTTGGCGGGTGCTAGCATACAGTAGACCTTTCTGTGACCATAGAGCTATGGATTGATCCACATCAAGCTGTGGAATGGGGCAGTTTTGACCCAAAGAAGTTTGTGGATGTGACCTCATTGTGCCTTGTACCTCCATGTCAGAAATACGACATCCACCGGCTGAGACTTTCAGCCACTCTATGTCCTAAGGTGACAACCCGCGTGTGCTGTGGCTGTCCGGTGTTCCCGGGTTCTGCAGGGCACGTTTGGATGACGGGAATAAGGCCACTCTCCTCCGAGCTGCGCCCTATGCGGTGCAAGCGGCACAACAGTGCTCAGCTGCACTTATGTCACCATTACAACCCTCTTCTGCATTTTGTGTGTGTGTCTCATAATGCCTGTCACGTAAGTACAACACAATGACACTCACCGTGACCAGTCTGGCAAAATTCATGAAATATGAGTAGTGTTTGTTCCTTGTTTTGGTATGCCAGCATTCTCAAATCTGAGGGTGGCAGTTTTGAAACTTGAGATAAGAATCACATTTGGTGGCAGAGTGTTAGGTTGTGTTTCGGTGGTTTGATAGAGCTATAATCAGGTTGCCTGGACCTTGTTTTCTCTCAAGCATTTCAATGCTGGTAGCACCTTGTTTGGGAGGGGGAGAATAAAATCAAATTTGTGATTTAATGTCCATGAACTATGGAGATAGCATTTGTTGGAGAAGCAGCAATACACTTTTAAATTGAGTGAACTATACCATGATATACAGAAGGTTTTTTTGTGTGTAAGAAGTGGGATGAATGCGAACAGAGTGCTGGTAATCAGTGTTTTAAGAAGAAGCTTGGTGCTTTTGCCAGGATGATTTTGTTATGAATAGGGAAATCACTCAAATGTGCTTATAGAATGGGTGGAGATATCTGAAGCTTTTCTAAGGTAATTAGATTCTTTTTAAAAAAAAGAAAGAAAAAAAGAGCATGTGTTCTATGTCTTAAGTGTCACTCAAAGACAAACTCCTGAGATTTCAGCATCTCAATCTTCTGGTAATAATAAAGTGTAGATTTTCTCTATCAAGTGTCCAGAAAGCTCAAGATTACACACACACACACACACACACACACACACACACACACACACACACACACACAAAATAACTGAAAGAGATTGACAGATGTTCTACCGTTAATGAAAAGTAAACTCTGAACTGGAGAAGATATTTAGTAACAAGTGATTGGTGTATGATTATACTCAATAAAATACCTTAAGATCAATAGCAAAGGCTTATTTAGCTGCAGCCTTTCAGGAGATTTCAGGGATGGGACTTAAAATAGATGGAGGCCTATGATGGAATCACTGAGACTTCCAGGATGTGGCAGACAATTAAGCGAATACTATCTCAGTGACTAATGGCAGGCTCCCAAGAACTTGGGAAAGAGGTAGCACAGGATGCAGGCTCATTCAAGCAGATGTTTCTTAGGCTATGCCTATATTTAGATCAAGAAAAAATACGTTGGGTGAAACATTTGCCTGTTAGGGATTTGGAATTTGTTTTCCCTGTCCATTTTTAATACTGCTAAGATGAAAGGCAAAGAGCCTTGTTCAGTGCCTGGCTGTAGTTACTTACACTCAGTGTACACAACTGTACATTAGGTTTCTCAGAGACACTGGGTAAAGCCCTTCCTAGGATCACAGGATTCAATGCTAGGTTTGGTCTTCATTCTCTGTCCTGTACAGAGTTATAAAAAGACATGACTGGAAGTTGCTCAAAGAATTCACACGGAGATAAAGCTTTGCAGTGACAAAGTTTTCATTAAGTTCTTATTGCTAAGCTCTGCCCCATTAAGGGATGCATTATCTCAAAATAAATAAATAAGTAAAAATAAAAAATCTGTACTCTTGCCCTGATGAACATATGTTGCTACACTCATCTACGTTGATTCCCCACAGTGAATTTCTGGGTTTCTTTTGGCTTTCCTAAGCAAGGCTTTCCTCCCTGATACTATCTTCATCTGTAGTTTTCTATCAGGAAGCAAGGTCAGTTAAGTAATTTACAGTGTAGACAGTGCTAATTTTGGGCTCCAAACTTTCTGCAAGGCAGCTGGCTGCACCAGTTGTGCCTCAGCTCCCCTGAGCAGATTGTGCCAATCTGCATCCAGCCCTCGTGTCCTGACAATTGTGTTTCCTCTCTCGTGGCTCACATAGTCTGCATCACTTAGAGGGAAACCATTTGTCAGAAGCTTAGTGGGGAAGGATGAAAAAGCTTACTTGGTGACCTATTAGAAAGAATAACTATTGGCATGGAAGTGTCTCAAAGCTGTTTAGTCACTTCTGAAATGACTTAAACTGTGTTCTACTTTCACCAGCTAGACGAGTACTGCATATCAATTGCTGCTGTTGTTGCTCTGCGCATTCAGAAAATGCTTTTCCTGCCCGGGCAGAGGGTGATTTGGCTAATGAATTAGCCAGTGCCCTGTCCTTCCAAGCCCCTTGGTATATCCTGGGGACAAAATCCCGTGTTTACGGTCATGCTGATTCTCTCCCAGGGAGCTAGTTCCTGGCAGCCAGATCCTGAGCCGGGCCGCATCACCCTCTGCTGTGTCCACATCCTTCTGCGTTAGGTGGTGGTGCTGGGGACCAGCTCTGTGGAGTGAAAAGTCTACTTGTTCTGTGCTGGCTCTGCCCTTGATCCCCGGAGTGAGCGTGAAGGGAGATATTCACATGGGCAGCGCATCGGCGGCGCAATGATGCCAAGCGTTGTGACTTCTGCCAACTCATCCACACTGCACAGCAGAGGCGGCGGCACCGCCGAGGCGAGGTGTCCCCTGTGCAGGTGTGACGGGAGGGGAAGCCTGGAGGTGCTCTCAGGCCCTCACTGAGTTGCAGTGCTTGTAAGGGAGCCAAGGGGCAAACTTAACATTGTCCAAGAGGCTCTATTTAATTCCAGCTTCTCTGCTTTAAATCCAATTTGTCTGCGATAGATGTCTCTGAATTATGCTGCTTATGCTTGTGCGGTAAGCACGAGGTTGAGCTCTTCCAACGAGCACCGAAACTGTGAGATCTGTAGTCGGCAGGAAATTATTACTCTTTCTTTAACTAATATAATTGCAGAATTGCAAGTTGCACCAACTCTGTGTGCAAACCAGCTTACTTGGAAGATCTCTAACAGGAAACATAGGTCTGAATCAGAAAAATAGGACACTAAGTTCAGAGGGGAGAAAAACATGTTGTCTGGGTTTTGAAACCTGTGTAAAGTTTTCAGTTTTTGTCAAGCTACTTGATCTGAAGTTTTATTTATCTTGAAATTTGTACTCCTAAATTTGCATTTGGGGGAAAAAGTAACAATCAGGTGTTGCACTGGATTATGTTAGAATGAAAGCTGCTGAGTGCTTTGGGTACACTTGGTAAGTTTTCTTGGTTCATGTTCCTTTCTGTTAAGAAAGACTGTTGCAACTTGAGATAGTAATGTGTGTAAGTTTGGAATTGCATTCCGATATGTGAATCATGTCTTTGGAGCACACAGGTAGTCAGAAGAACATAGTGCTTATGAATAGGCAGTTGTGTTTTCTTTTTTTTAGCAATGTACTTCATAGAGAACATGGCTTGGTTA
The DNA here is from genome assembly GCA_034781795.1 of Crypturellus tataupa. Taxonomy (NCBI): domain Eukaryota; kingdom Metazoa; phylum Chordata; class Aves; order Tinamiformes; family Tinamidae; genus Crypturellus; species Crypturellus tataupa. The sequence continues at coordinate 272,833 of JAWLRI010000190.1, forward strand.
AATCCCATCACTAATTACTGATTTGTGAAAACGGAGCCTATAGCTTGCTACTCTCAAAACCTACCAGAAGATGTATATAAGGCTCTAAAATATACAAAAACAAGCATTTGGTTTTAAAATAAAGCTTTAATAGAACTGAATATTTAAGACCTAGGCTCCTTCATTGAATTTTTTTACTTACTAGTTACATTGGTAACTAGTAAGTCTTTATATAGGCATCAGAATGAAACAGGTATTTCTACAGAAAACAATAAGTAAACAAAAGAAAGCATTTGTTTTACTGTCTGTAATATTAAGCCAGTTTGCTTATGGACCATATTTTAATTCTTTATCTTTAATTCTTTATCATTTTATTCAGGTTCAAGGTTAATGAAGCCTGTTTATATTTCTGAAATGTATAAAGACAGATTAAAAAGTAGTCAAAAGATATTAATGCTTTCAATCGAAATTATTTGTTCAGAGAAAAGAAAAAAGTAACCACTGCTCTTGGACTCGGTTATAGGACTGGAAGGGGGCTAGGAGAGGAGGGACCTGCTTTGCACTGCGTGCATGCTGCAGACGCTCACAGGGGTGCCCCAGGAGGCAGGCGTGTGCAGCGCTTTGATCGTAGGTGCCTGAGAGATGGTTGGTGAAAATTTTCCACCGAGAGCTTTGGATGTAACAGCTTCCCTCATAAAATTGTGGAAAAGACCAGTGTCTGATTCAGGTGACCACTAATAATACTTAAGCAGTGTATACTCAGGGAATTTTCCATACTCTACAGCATGCACAGAACGTAGTTTTGTGCAAGGGTGCATGCATATGTTAAGGGAAAAAAAATAGTGAAGAAATTGGAATTAACTGACTTAACTATTTGTGGTGATTTTTTCTCTTAAGAGTGGTAAATTGCAGTGAACAGGGTAATCATAGCTGTAAAGATGATGCTAGAAAGTTAAGTGGTTTTTTTTGTGTTGATTTCTGTCTATAAGGAGATACAGAAATGTTTTTCTCTATCCTTTTCTTTTCCCTCTTTTTGAAGGCCACTGAAAATGTTGTTATCTGTGTGCATGTGTCAGCCTGGCCGTGTAAATGTGATGGTGGCCACAATACATCTCCCTTCCTTCCTTCCTTCCTTCCTTCTCTCAGGGAGGGTTACCATAGCATTTCCCTGCCGGTGCCTCTTGCCGTGCTGCAGATGGGATTTGCGCTCTGACCGCCCGACTACTCCGTCACAGGCGCTCGGGACCAGAGAAGGAAAATGGGAAAGAAAGGGTGACTTAGCAACACGGATAAAGCTTTCCTGGTATTTCCAGCAAGTGAAAACCTTAGTTTGAACAAAGGCTCCTTTTTATTGAAGATGGGATTTTCCTATGAAGAGAAACAAATCCTGTTTTCCCCTCCGTCTGTTTTTCCTGTCGAGGGAGACTGATTTGGACTAGTGTCTGCCTGATCCTGGTGCTTACATTTCTTTCTTCCTCCTCTAGCTGTGGACATGGCTTGAAGAGTTGCAGAAAGAACTGCTTGATGATGTCTATGCAGAGTCTGTGGAGGCTGTCCAAGATCTGATTAAACGTTTTGGTCAACAGCAGCAGACCACTCTGCAGGTTACAGTCAACGTCATAAAAGAAGGCGAAGATCTTATTCAGCAGCTAAGGTAATGCAGGTTTTGACTGTTTGTAAAACGTCAGGCCTGTTTTTATTTAAATCTCTTCTGGCACATCTCTAATATTCTGGGAGCCTCTTCCTATTCTGAGGATAGAGATGATTAAAATATAGGGCCTATAAATAAATTTTATAAATATTAGGAGTGCATTTATGTTTCGTTCAGTCATGATTGTCTTGGTGTGTTTACAGGAAACACAGTTTATAAACACTACCTTCAGCAGACGAGATGTTGTTTACATGAGCTACCTTTGTGGTGGGAGCATTCACATGCCTGTTAACTTGCAGGGCTCCACAAGGCTTGAATCCTGAGCAGTGGCCCTGTTATAAAGTAACATGTGAAATTGTTTTGCACACCAAACTGTAACTTGTATCCAGCAAAGATCCAGTCCATTTTATTCGATAACAGCCTTTATAATGTGAGGACCCACAAATGGGGACAACTCCATCTGCTGCAGGAATTGATGTCATGTTATCTGAATTTGTGTTTTTTATATTAAGGACTATTTTTTTGTTTGTTTGTTTCTGTGTGTGTTTTTCTTCTTTTTCTCTCTCCAAATTTCTAATTTGTTTTTTCACTGCCAGGAAATTTCAGTGGAGTAAATGGTTATCGTGGCCCTTCTTTTTTCCCAATAAAAGTATTGTAAACAGAAGGTCCTTAAAATGTTGAATTGATCAAAAAATGAAAGTAATCTCATTTCTTAAACTGTTAAACTTAACTTAGATGTTGTATTAAGAGAGATTCTATTAACAAAAATGTACAAATTTAGCCCTTGTGAATGTGACTTCCACTAACCCTCTTATGTAAAAAAGTCTTGTACTTCAAGGTCATGTTTAGAACCTAAATTGTGTTTTGTTTTTTTTTTAAATACTCTTTCCCTGCTCTCTCTTTCTCTCTGCTTTGAACAGGGATTCTGCCATTTCTAGTAACAAGACCCCCCATAACAGCTCCATCAATCACATAGAGACAGTCCTGCAGCAGCTGGATGAGGCCCAGTCTCAGATGGAGGAGCTTTTCCAAGAACGCAAGATCAAGCTCGAGCTGTTCCTGCAGCTCCGCATCTTCGAAAGGGATGCAATAGATGTAAGTGTCTTCCTGAAGCTGCATGGCACTGGCTGCTCCTGTTCTCGTTGTGTGGGAACATTTCTGCAAGCATGGTTGTGTGGTTGCATTGACCTGTGGCTCAATTGACTGCTGAGCTAAGTTCTCACCTGAACTTTGATTTGTTTTTGTCTTGTCTGTGAAAGAGCTGGACTCTTTGGGGTTAATTGGATCCCAGCGTGCATCTGAGCACATGTTTTGCTGTGTGTTGTCATGTAAAATCATATGTGCCAGTTGCTTCACTTGGCAAGTATGGTTTGACTATCCAGCTGCCTTGATATTGTAACTGGTAGGCTTACAGTAAGGATAAATATTAAGACTTGCAAGATGCTGTAGTACACAATTCTGAACTTTTGTGGCAATCTCTCTCTTCCTTTCCTTACCATGTTGGCAGCCCTTTTCTCAGTTGACAGCTACAAGTGGTGTGTGGAATTCTATTTTAATCTTTGGGAATGCTGTTGAGGACTGTGTGCTCCTCCACACTTCAGTAAGACTCTTTCCCAGCTCTAAAAATAATGTAATCAATTGTAGATGGTGTGTGGTCACCATCCTGCAAAATTTCTTTCAGTCTGTCCAAATTTTGCCACATAGCTACAACAATATCAGCTGTCAAGCTTATGGTTGTGTATAGAAATGTGGAGAAACAGATAGGAAACTCCATGCATAGCTTATGTGGGTAGCACGTGGCATTATAAAGTTCCAGCTAAGTTGATTGTATGAGCTCTCTAAAACCATTGTGCTGCACAGTGACTAAATTTGAGCTGTTACTATCAGAGCTTAAGACTATCTCTATTGGTGCACGATCCTGTTTGACCATACAACAGTTTGCCTTGAGGCTCTGAAAGCCATGAGTTGCAGCCCTAACTTTACCGCTTTCCTGGCAGACAGTAAAACTTTAACAGTTGATTAAATAAGAATGAGCAAGAGTGAAAAGAGAAACAGTGGAAATGGTAGCTCTTCAGATACTTTCTTAAAATCATGATTAGATTACATAGCTGGATAGCCGCTCTCTTGAATATGCAAAGAAAAGACTGGACCAGCCTGGTAGAACAGTGAGTGTCGTAGTTGGTTGGATGCTGGTGTATGTGATGGGGCATAAAAGAGATCTTCTTGTTACAAAACTGTCAGCACTTTTGCCATCTACACAGATTCTAGTGTTCAGTGGGGTCTGTGTGACATTTCCGAGTAGAGCACAAAGCTGAAGGGAAGGAGTAGGGAGAAGCAAGGGCTGGTGAGAAAACTGAAGGCAGAATTAGTTTCAGAGTTTCGGTGAAGTCCAGGTTTAGGCGACTGCTCTCTGCCATAGGTGACCTAAACCAGAATTTAAGTAGCAGAAGGCAAGGGGCAGGCAGTCCTGCCATGCAAATGTGTCCTGGTCCTTCAGGGCAGTACAGTGTTGGTATAGATGGCAGTACTGCTTTGTCTATCAGTTTGTATATCAGTTTGGTGATGCCTATAGGGTTTTGAAGTGGAAGCTGTATATCCTAACATGATAGTTCTTGCTTTTTCTAAAGCTGAAGCTTGGCATGCTTGACATTTTGGCATGACGTAAAGCAACACACCAATTACTGTTTTGAAAGAGTTGGTGTGTTTTATGTGGCATTGAAACAAAACCTGTGCCTGTCGTGCTTAGTAAAGCTCAGTTCTCTTCTCCTTTTCCTTGAAGGCAGACATCTGTGCAGCAACTTCCTGGAAGAAAATATAGAGAGTAGTTCCAGGTCACTTATTTGACAGCAGAAGTTAAGGTGAAGTAACGTGGAAGCGAAGAGGAGCCAAAGTTTTCATACTAGCCAGGAACTTGCAGGCCTTATTTTGACCTCCTGCTTTGTGACAGATTTTGGGCAACTGGCCTAGTCAGTTAAGACCTGCCTATAGGGTGCTTTGTTCTAGATAGCAGCTTGTGGGGATAGCTTTTGTGGAAGGAGAATATTGTTTCCAGGTTTACTTAGCGCATGCAAAGTAATCCAGACTAAAATGGTACAAAAGATAGCTGGCCCCCTGCAGGTTCTCACTGTGCTCCTAGGGCCGGTGGTGGAGTTTACTGCTGGGGTTAGTCTTCCTTTCTTGTCCCTTTTCTTCCCTCGACTTTTCAAATATTCTTTGAGTTTCTTTTAGCTGCCGACTAAAAATTTCTTTAGTTGCACCTGTTCAGATTATGCAGAATGCATAATTATGCTTGGAATCAGATGTGAGGAACTTGAAGGCCTGTGTTGCGGGTGCCTGTACTACCTGAAGGCAAAACAAAGGAGCAAGTAATGCCCATGAAGAGTCCCTTCCTATGGCAGACAAGTATTTGCAATATAAAAAAGCTATATGTGGGCTTAAGACAGCAGAAAGGTAGCGTTGACAGCCATGAATGTAACATACAGTGCTATGTGCTTTTGGACGTGTGTAAATTGTTGCATCTGTGTCTGTGTTTCTGCTTGTCTATGACTTAAATACCTCTAGGCCTATGTCAGGGCTCCAAACAAAGCATACAACATGCATTTCAAACCACAACTTTATCTGTGCACTATTTTTGGCCCCTACTTGCAGGATGCCTATCCAGTTATCCTGGCTGAAAAGGCAAGGATGCAAGATTCTGGATCACAAACTTCGGTCTTTTTCCCTTCCTTCCTTCCTTTTCCTTTCTGCCCCAGTAAATAGTTTTCCAAGTCCTGGTTGGCCCACAGAAAGATGGATACTTAGGCTCTTCGGAAGGGAGATCTGTGATTCCTAATTTATTCCCAGAAATTTCTTCCTGATCTGCACGCCTTCAGTGTTGTCCTCTGCCTTAGTTCCTGTCACTGTCCCCTAGGTTTTCACAAATTTAGAGGTATGTCAGGCAGCTCGTACTGCATACTCGGGGCTTCTTGAACAGATGATGTGGTATGTGGCTTCCCTGTGTTTATACCAGAGTAACTATTTCCTGAAGAGCAGAATTAATTTATGATTCAGTTATTCTAATTGTTTACTAGAACCATTCATTTTGGTTGTATTTAATTAATGCTAATTGTTTCAATGAAATTTTAAAAACAAAGTAGGAGCTTGCTCAAGAAGTCTCTTGCAAAGCAGAAATTCCAGGGAAAGCCCTGGAGAATGTGGGCAGAGATGCACTTAATGCACTTTTTTTCTTACTTTAACTGCCTTTGGTATCTTCAGATTTGCCCTGTGGGATCATAATGGCTGAAATAGGTCACCTTGAGCCATCCAATCAAAAGAGTGTGAGGATTTCTAATATTGTTGAGATACTTGACTATCATGTGCACAAGGGCTTCCTGTCTTTTGTCTGAGTGTGGGGCTAGCTGTGCTGATGTGATTTATTTATATCATGGGTTTTCTCATGCTTTTGAAAGGCCTGGGGACATGCACTGCAGTGAGTGTTTCAGGCTAGTTCAGAGAATGTGTGGGCTGTGATCTTAACCTCGGGCTTGCAAAAAACAACATCGGAACACATTACGCTTCTTAAAAAGCTGTTCTTCCAGGAAAGTGGCATTGAAAACCCCTAGCTGAAGTGACCCACAGTGCTGACCTCTAAAACTACCTGTCATTTCTGTCAGGCACAGTGAATCCCAGGTGGTATGAGAGGATGTAGTAACCTCAATCTACTGAAAATCAATTGTTATATAGATGTAAAAGTGCTTAACCTTAGCCACCATACTCTTAACTATCCTACTCTAAGTGATTGGTCATTGGTGTTCATTATTTTCACTCAGTTTGATTGTAAGGCAGATTTGGCGTCTTGGGGAGCTGGGGGAGGACTTTGGTTTTGTCTTTAGAACAGCAGCACAATGTGCCAAGTTAAACCAAAGCCATTTTTATCGATATTTAAACGCTGAAAGATGGCAGAGTTCGCCTCCTTCCAACACTCAAGTTTTTAAGTTTGACTGAGTCAAACCGACCAAGTAATTATTTTTTTAAGGATACTACCAGAACTTGAGATGGTAAATCTGATGACTGAGAATGACTATGTTTATGCCCATTTCTGCTTTGTTAGGGGTTGGCCAATCAGAATTAGGGAATGCAAATAGCAATGCTAGTTGTTGGACAACTTTGTTATGATTTGCCTTAATGAATTGGCTAAAATTTTTCAAGTTTTCTGTAAAACTAAGTATGCCCCTGATGCCACAATTCTAAAGTAATTGCTCAAGATATTCAATTTTCATGGCATCAGGTGAGCAGAATAAAAAGCTGCCAAGAGAGATTGTAGCCAGCTACAAAAACTTTAAACAATTTAGCCTTCCTACGTCTTCAGCTCTTTTTGTTGTTGTTGTTTTCCTGCAAGGTTTGTTTTGCTGGAATTTATTTTATGCTTTAATTGACTTAGTAACTTTGCAGCTCAGTCACTTGGAACACAGTGACACACGCTGCTGACAGCAAATGACATTTATTAAGTATTTATGCAACCAGCACTTCTGTTATGGCTGCCCGTGTGGCCAGATCCCCTTCTTGCTGTGTCTTGCTCTGCAAATACGTATTTTCCTCTCTTATTTAGCACTGTTCATGTCAGTTTGCCCTACTCCTGAAATCCCAGAACTCAACAAACAGTCATGACATAACTCTAGATGCCTAAAATTTTGCTTTCCATGTTGTCTACAGGAACTTATAGCAAAAATTATGAGGGCAGGAAATATGACAAGATTGACAGACAAGTGTATCAAGGCTTGTTTGAAATAAGTAAGGATGCGTCACAGCCGTGCCATAAAAACCCAAGCATTAGTGGCCAATGAGATTGTGAAGACTGCACTGGGATATTATTATGTTTTACTTAAAAACAGTTTTGTATCCTAATTAGAAGGAGTATTTTCTATTTCTGATGAAATGATGTCAGCTATCAGGAATCAGCCAGACTTAGGAATGTCACAAGGAAAATCCACTTGTGCGGACAGAAGAGGTGGACTTATGATTGACCTATATGTGTTAGACTACTTTTTACTGCCCTTGCTTGGATGTTTTATGTCTGAAAGTAAAGTCCAGAATTGAAGTGTAACTGAATGACTTCAGCAAGTAAATTTAACTCTGCTGCATTGCTTTTTGTTCTTACTGCACTCACTAACTGCCTTCCCTTTTGTGATAGATTAGAAGTTGAATTTGCTTACAGAATTTGCAGGTTCTGCTCACAGAGGGGTAGAACTGACCTGTATGTAAAAGAGCTTTAATGAAATAATAGAGGATTGAGCTGGCACTTAATTATTTTATTAGAATTATTAGTACAGCCTAAAGAACTGAAAAGGGGTATTAGATCCATATTTTTTTTTAATATTAAAAAAAATCTTAATTTCATCTTTCACAGGTGGTGAGCTCATGGGTGAGTACCTTAGACAAGGCTAGGGTGCCTGTAGTGTCACAGACTTTAATGGGGCAAGCAGAGGTTGAGAGATGAGAGAAATGGTCTTCTGTATTTGCAAGAGTGCTGAAATAGTGCCCATGCTGAAAAAGCCCATGTCTGACCCACATTGCACATCGTTAGTGAAGTCCATCAGTACTGGATAACTCAAGTTTCTATCTCCATCTTATGTGCAGCTTTGGAAATAAACCCTCGTGATCTAGCAAGGAATGACTGTGGTCTTCTCCCTCCTTCTTCCAGATAATTTCAGACCTGGAGTCTTGGAACGATGAACTCTCTCAGCAGATGAATGACTTTGACACTGAAGATCTCACAATAGCAGAACAGAGGCTCCAGCATCATGCGGACAAAGCCCTGACCATGAATAACTTGACCTTTGATGTCATCCACCAAGGGCAGGATCTGCTACAATATGTCAATGAAGTGCAGGCATCTGGTAAGACGGCTCCATTGGTCTAGTCACTGCCTTTATAAAAGTTACTCAGTCATTTGTCCCTAGGACATGACAAGGAAGCTGGTTCTCCCTCTTTTTGCTTTCTTTGGACTCGAATCAGCCAGTAACGTTGTTTTCTTTGTGCTTGAATCAGTAGCATTGTGAATATACCATTTTTATGACTTGTACTCACTAATAAGGAATCAGCAACACCTGAAATTGTTTAGCTATTAGAGAAGAAATGCCCCTGAAAAAGCTCAAAGTCATTAAGTTTAGACAAAATAACAGGGAAATGATTTTTATAGTTAAAGTAGTTTAATCAAGCCATAATTTCTGGCTTTCAAGTAGAAAGCCTTTTTTGGTTTCTTGTACCCATTCACTTGATGTCTTTTCCATCTGTGTGCAGTCACCTGGAGCAAATTTCAGATTTCTAAATATCTTTATATACTTATAAAAATACAAAATAAATTGCATTTTTGGAAAAGTGCAAAAATCATGCTCACTTAAGCAAAGGCAAAGATGGAGATATCCTGAGAGAAGGAACTCGGAGAGCCCACAGCTGTGGAAGGATGCTCCTTGGCTAGGAGAGACCCCTGAGTCGTGTTTGGCTCATTGCAGGCGTGGAGCTGCTGTGTGACCGAGACGTGGACATGGCGACTCGTGTGCAGGACCTGCTCGAGTTCCTTCATGAGAAGCAGCAGGAGCTGGACGTGGCGGCCGAGCAGCACCGCAAGCACCTGGAGCAGTGTGTGCAGCTCCGGCACCTGCAGGCTGAGGTCAAGCAGGTAGGTGCCTGGCAGGGAGCTCCACGCTACCCTGAGCACCTGGTTGTCTGGTAAAGGCAAAACACAGATTACTGCTTTCCATGTGGGCAGTCATTCAGAGAGGCTATCCCAATGAGCAGTGCTCACCTGCATGCTATCTTAAAGACAAAAGGAAAGAGTCAAGTTGGTGTCTCATGCAGCTTGCCTGATTTATTTTTTTTTATGCAGACTTGCTTGCCAGTTGATGCAATCTCTCTCCTTTATGGCTTGTCAGTGGGTTGGGACAGCATGGGTTAGTGCAGGAGAAGAAATAATTCACTTGATGCTGAACAATTATTCATTTACAGCACAAAATACAGCACTTGCATTACACTTCAGTGCTTATAATGCGTGTCTGACTTTATGTACCCTGCTCTGTTAGTTTGGTTTGTATCTGTTAGCTTAGTTTTTGGAAATTAAATGTGACAAGAAAAAAACAGTTTCAGCCTCAGTTTGCCATGTGTTTGTAGGACACATGGATGTTCTGTGTTTTGGCCGATACAACCAAAAGAGTATTGTAGATTGTGGAGGAATATCCTTGTCACTCATGACATGTGGCTGGAAGATACATTCCGCAAGGTGTTTGTAACTTGTCTGAACCATTACTAGCCTGAACGGAAACTCAGGTTTAGATTAGAAAAAAAAAACTCTGGAAGAAATGTGTCCTTCTTATGAGGAAGATATCAATAGCATGCTATTGCAGTGGCCATTTCTTATTACACTGGGATGAACGAGAAAAATGCCTTCTGTTTTGTCTTCCAAAAGACATCCCTGTGCCCTGGGATTTTATGTTAATTTTAATGTCATGCCACCTGTTTGTGCTTTAGATGTAAATTTTCAAATAAATTTACACAAATATCTAGCTAACAACATACTCATATTACAGACTGCTTCTCCAGATTTTTGTTGTAAAAAAATGGACCTAAAGTGCTTTCGAAATTTGAAGATCTAAAAGTTGAGTGGAACTGAAGTTTAATGTTATGTCATCTCACCAGGCTTTCCATCCCATTTAGAATGTTTAGGGCTGGTAAATTTTAATTCTCTGTTTTCAGTTGCCTATTCAGAAACTCATATTTGTTTTGATTTATTAAATACCAGGAAGTATGATCCTTTGCTGTTTCCTCTGAACTGGAAAAAGCTTCACAGTTTAGCAGGTGCATTACTTGAGAGTAAAATGACACAGTAAGCCTCTTCTTCAGGCTGTTTTATTTGTATTTTGTTGCCTGAAGCAGTGAACACATGGTTTGCAGTTCATTTGCTGTGATTTCCTGCCAGATTTATTGTTCATGAACTGCGTGTAAGCATATTATTATGTAGATGATCCCATTTACTGTCTCCATTTAAAGATTTTTAACAAGCTTTCCATTTGTGCTATTTTTTCTTGTTGTTTGTTATTTTTTTTCTGCCATAACTTACATTCCTGTATTTTCACACTTGATATTTGCAAATAGTTGTATATGTAATCTGTAGTAATATGAAGTATTTAGATAAAGACAGAGATTTAGATAAGAAAACCGCTGCCCCGTCCAGAACCCAATTGCAGGTTTGCCAGGTAAACCTTTTCTTGGGCACTAAATGAATCTAGAATATGTAGCTGATGGATTATTTACTGCTGCAGTTGCTCTCTCACATTCAGTTTGTAGAGCGAATCCTTAACATGGAGCATCTGCAGGTTCAGAATCTCTGCCAAGTTCCAAAAAGCACAGATTTTCCTGCGCTAGTTAAACTTTTGCAGTGCAATAGCGTCTGCTGCTCTGGTCATGATGTGGTTTTTTGGATGTATTTGTAGCTTTATCCGTACAGCAATGTATTCAAGATGCTCCTGAAAGTACGTGTTCAGAATTGCCTTTGGTTTCCACGTACAGCTCAGTGCAAACATAAACCAGTGCTTGAGCTCTCATTCTCCTAAAATAGCAGCCCAGTGCTCGGGAGGAGCATCCTGGCACTCCACAAGGTGACAGATGGGTATAGAAAGGTAGCTAGAACAGCAGGCCAAAGCAGGCACTGCCTTGCAAACACGTTTAGTTGTAGTGGAAAATAAAATCCAGGCAACTAAACTTAAATCAAGTATTTACCTGTCTAACTACCTGCTTGATCCTTTAAAGTGTGCCAAGCTGTCAGCTTTATTTCCATAGTTTTTCTGATGCTTCTTAGTCTGCCAAAGGCAGAAAATGAAATCAGAAGGATGGAGTGTGCAGTCCTCAAACTCTGAGGTGATGGGAACATGTCAAGGAATGCCAGAAGGGTCTAGTATTGGGAAGAAGGAATAAAAAAAAAAAAAAAAAAAAAAAAAGCGGGTTTGCTATTTAGTCTAACATGGGTTTACTCTTAGGCGTTGGGTAGAAGTCTCGGGAAGGGGGAAAGTGCTACTGGCAACTTTTCATCCTGTGAGTACCTGCAGCTTTGCTTCTGCATTGCTGTCCACGTGTGGGACCGGCAGGAGGGCAAATCAGGGTGCTTGAAGTAGCAAGTCCTGTGCGAGAGGATCCTTACTGTGTGGCTGGGTGCCATGACAAGGAGAGGGCCCCCGTGAGAGCTCATGCCCTATCTTGACACTGTGGGTTTATTCTTTTCTGTGAACTTGCAGATCTTTTATAGAGGAATTCAAGTACACGCTGTCATTAACAGGTCAGGGGAAGAAAGCAACCCTTGTTAACAATTAATTATGCAGGCAGAATTGGAAAGAAGTGTGTTACCAGTACAACATATTGTTATCTGGAAAGCATATCACACAAAAGATGAACCTGAGATGCAAATTTGTGGGAGCAGATCTTGCTCCAAGATGAGTAGACCTCAACTTCTTCAGACTGATAAAGATACATTAGAAGATAACTTTGAAAGTAGACCATCCATGTTTTTCATGTTAAGGATTTGGCCATTAGTAGGTCCCCTCCCTTTTTTTTCCTCTCCCTGTTTTCTATCTACGATTGTGGCCGTAGGTATCCTGATTAATCTAGTTATGATCTGGAGCAGTGCTCTTAATAGTAGTGTTCTAGATGGGTCACCAGATTATGTTTTATGTTAACTGTTGGCAGTTAATATATATCTAGTTAGTGTGCCTGTGATTAAATGTTAAACTAAACACAAACAATTGTTAAATTCAATGTTAAAAATCAATATGCAGGACAAGATCAGAAAAGTGTTGCTTAAATTGGTTATTTTCTAATCAACTTGGCCCAAACAAATTTCCCCAGCGTACCTGCAGTACTACCTGACATGGCATCATTGGCATTAGTGGTTATTTTTTGTATAATTCTGATAGTTGGTTGAGATCTGGAGGCCTGGAACTTGACATCCACTTCTCAAAAGTCAAATGGACTAGCCTAAGGAAAGGATTATACTTTAACCTAACTTCCAGGGAAAAAACAGGAAAAATTGTTTTTTAAACCTAATCAGTGACAAGGAGAGGACAAAAGGCCAACATGGATGAGTTAAGCCTCACTTTCCCTGGTGAATCCTGCAGATGATTGGATAGAGATGAAAAAGCAGACATCATAGATCTTCCTTTCATTAAAGCTTTTAAAATAATTGAGTCTACCCATTCTTAACTTGCTATGGGAATGGCAGATGAGAGTATGTGAGTATGAATGATAACTTGCTGGAAACCATATTCAATAAAAAGAAGTTATTACTGACTCATTGAAATGGAAAGCACATTTCAAAGGGGTTCTGTAGCAGTCTTTTGGATTTGGATACAGGTTCATGTTCTTAGTCAGAAGAAAAATCCATATGATAGGATAAAGATATTGTTTTTAAATTTGAAGATCAACTACTATTTTTCTTTTTTAATGAAGACAAACACAATATTAGTATTTTAAATGAAGGCAAACCCTGTGTTAGTATTCATGAACAGGCACATCTTCCATGAAATCATGGCCGGCTTTGCTCAGTATTTGATAGGTCTTGACTGAAGCAATGGATTCAGATGGAGAATGTTTCTGAGATAGCAGTGCAAAAAAGAAAAAGGTCTTAAGTTCACCTGGGGAAGATTGACCAGGCTGGTGTCAACAAGTGAAGGTGCTAGAGGAGGCAATATAGTAGTGTACCTCAAGTGAAGAAAAAAAGATGTAGTAGCTGATACTAAGAGGGAGGAGGTGATTTGTGGGGTGGAGTGGGACAGAAGTGAATAAAGCTAAATTGAAGCGAAGGAGATTTGGGAGTTTTAACATTAGAGAAAAAGCTTATGGTGATGAAAAATGTCTGAAGGTAGTGTGGGACATCTCGTCATGAGAGTTAGCGCATCAAGCAAGACAGAGATCTGTTGGGAGGAACCCTGAGATACCTGATGTTACCTCAAGGCTCCTTCCCACCATGTGGTTCTTGTGGCCTTGCTGGATGAACCAAGACACATGCTGAAAACAGTTGTCAGACATTTTAAACAAGAAAACAGTCAGTGGTCACATTTTTCTCAACATGAATATTCAGATTTGTTCTTTTTTTTTTTTTTTTTTTCTCTAAGCTGCCTGCATTCAATTCATATAACTGACACTAGCTCTTTAGCGAGTATGGCATGTAACTTGCTGCTGTTTTTCAGGTGACTTAAATGGCATTCAAAAGCACAGTCTTGTTCCAGTGTGGTTGTGTTCTTGTTCCAATGTGACTGAAACCACAAATATTTAATAGAGGATTGAAAGATGGGAGTGAAATAAGCACTTAATTATAGTGAAAGTGTAATTCGCTATGTTGCATTGAATATATAAGCCATTATAAATAATTTAGTCATTAATTACAGTATCACATATGACCCTAAACATTTTTGTTCCTAGCAGCGGTGATTTTCTTCCTGGTTGGCTAGTTCGTGGTCTTCTCTTTTGTTATAGGTTTTGGGCTGGATCCGAAATGGAGAGTCAATGTTGAATGCTGGGCTGATCACTGCTAGTTCTCTGCAGGAGGCAGAACAGTTGCAGAGGGAACACGAGCAATTCCAGCATGCAATAGAGGTAAAAATGTTTCTGAGGAATCTTGTAGTACATTTCTTAATTTATGTAAAAAGCCAAAGATATTGCAGTAAGGAGATGCATGTTTTCTGCACCTTTTCATTCTGCTGGGGTAGCAATGTGGTATTTTGTGTGCTGAGAAAAAGTTATTGAAATATCTGAAGGCAAGAAGATGAAAGTATTTGTTAAGAAGGTAGATTTTTGTCCTTTTTTCATTTTGGAACAGCAGTTCTAGATGAATGTATGTTCTCAGTACCTTTTTCCAACTTTGTGAAGTGTAGACATTTCTGGATTGGTAGGAATGAAAAAAGATAACCTAAGTGTATTCACTGCAGTTTAACTTAAAATGGTATTTCCATTTGTTGTTAGAACACAAGAGTATAAGATTAATTGAAAAAAATGAGTGTACAGAACAACAGCAGCTGTTGAGTGTACTCTGTTATATTCTTTTAACATCTTAATTTTGGAGCAGGGAGGACAGTAGGTTTTACTGAAATTGATATGGTGTTATCCTGTGCTTCCCCCTCTGTTATCTCCCTCCCCTCAGACTCAAGATTTCATTAATTCAATGTCAAATTAAATGTTTTACGTTCATGATCTCCATGCTAAAATAGGAAAGAGATCTTAAGAGTAACTGGAATGCAGTATTGTCATTGTCTAGTATTTGCATAAAATTTATATGGATTATGAAAGCACTTATGGTGATATTGAATATATATATATTGAAATGTTTAAAGACCTTATTTTTTGCTGAAAGATTGAAGTGTTTTGATTCTTTGAAAAAATATATATTTTTGGAGGTGCCCTCTCTTGCAAATTGTTTTATGTTTTTCTGCCAGTTTGGAGAGTTGGGTTTCCTCACTCTGTTTTATGTGTGTCCTCACTCTTCAGTATATAAAAAAAAGATCTCTAGGCATTTGTCCATATATGGAGAAATGATTATGAAACTTAAACTCTACGTTTTCTGGGTCATTTTGTACTCAGATATAATCATGCTTATTACAGTTAGGGCTTCTAGATTTGAGGCAAGTATGTATGCACATACGTACTGACAAGAAGAGACATAAAACTTAAAAAAAAAATCTTTTATAATGAATGGACAGTTGTGTTTTTTATATTATCATGCATGTCTGCACTTTCATATGCTCAATACTAATGTGCAATGGACTGCAGTAAACCCATGATGAAAATAATAGCAATCAAGCCAAAAAAGATAACAACATGGGAAAAAAATCAGCCTAGAACCCATGATTATAAAAAGGTTCTCTCTGCAAGCTGGGTATGCCCTGTGTGCCTTAGTGTTTGTAGAATGCTGGTTGTTGTTGGTTTGATAATTTTGCCCTAGCTTTATTTACTCTTTGTTTGAGTAGTAAAGTCAGGCAGTGACTAATATTATGAGGTTATTTTGTGTGTGTGTGTGTGTGTGTATAACTGAAGTGTTGGTATTGACATGGGAAATGTGACCCTTTGAGGTCTTCAAGGAAATGAACTTAAGTGATCCATTGAACTCCTAAATTTTGATCTCCTGTCAGAAAACACACCAGAGTGCCCTGCAGGTTCAGCAGAAGGCAGAGGCAATGTTGCAGGCCAATCACTACGACATGGATATGATCAGGGAGTGTGCAGAGAAGGTTGCTTCTCACTGGCAGCAACTGATGCTCAAGATGGAGGACCGCCTCAAGCTTGTGAATGCCTCCGTGGCCTTCTATAAAACTTCTGAGCAGGTACCAAAATGCTATATGAGCTGGGTCACGGCTCCTCTGTGTGGGGGATAAAAACAGCAATCAAAAGTACAGTTGATTAGAATCTTGGTTAGATTTACTCTTTGAAACGGTGTGTTGTTATAGAACACAAAATGTACAAAAAGCAAATCTTCCCATCTGCCTTTGAATCAGAAACCATGCATTTTTAAATGAGTAGTAGCAAAATTACACAAGTGTAATTGGTCTGTGGTTACTTCAGTTAGCAAAAATCAAAGAAGGTAAATTACCAAAATGCTTATAAAATACCATCTTTACTGGTGAAAACTTGAATCCTTGTTTGTCTTTTATCTCTCTTCCCTTAATTATTGTTCATATTCTTATTTTTGACTGAGAAGTAGGCTTGGAAAACACTGAGGTGAAATGCTGTACAAGCTACTAGGATGAATTTCTGGTTTTATCAAACAGTTTCACGTAAGCAAGTTACAATAACAGAGGCTTTAATTCAAGTACTTTGTATGGCTAATACTCATATATTTACTTTCACACAAGTCAGAAAAATCAACTTCATTGGACTTTGCAGAACAGTTAGGGGGAAGGCTGACAAAGCAGCTCCCTTTACAATCATATCTGAAGTCCATCCTGAACTGTGCAGTTAGGGAAACAACAAGCAGCTTTATGAGGCAACTCTAAGCAAACTCTGTTGAGTGTGCCAGTGCTTGCAAACCTACAGGCCAAGTTAGTTACCTTCCCACAAGTCCTGATCAAAGCAGTTCAGAACCTAAATTGTATACTGAGGTAAATAAGTTTTCACTTTTTCTGTCTTGAATCATTATCTGCTCTTAAATTTTGTTTTATTGGATTTCATTGGAAACTTGCATTGGGCTCCTTTTACCCACTAGGTGTGCAGTGTGCTGGAGAGTCTGGAGCAGGAATATAAGCGAGAAGAAGACTGGTGTGGGGGAGCTGACAAACTGGGTCCCAACTCTGAGACAGACCATGTCACCCCCATGATAAGTAAACACCTGGAGCAGAAGGAGGCATTCCTAAAGGTAGGGCTTTGTGCTCTGCTGTGTTTTGGGAAATATGCAGTTAAACACTCTCTCTCACAGCATTGAAATGCATGTGGAAAGCAGCAACCCGAGACCCGTTCAAAAGCTTGTGAATGTCCTGAACTGCAAAGATGCAGGAAACAGCACGTTAACGGCTTCTGACAGTGATTAGGAGAATATTGCCAAGTGCATAAAATTGTAGCCAGTTTTATAAATATACTTCCTGTTGAACTTCAATAGATAGCAGGTTTCCCGCTGTGACGGAAGCGGAGATGGGAATCACTGCTTTGAGCCACTGTTGTTCTAAGAAATGCCTGAAAGCCGCTGCTTTGGGAAAGGAGTGACACCCCCACAGTGCCACGGCTGCCCATGCATCAGAGCAGCTCTTAGATGTGCTTGGACTGCTGTAGAATACAGAAGGAGGCAAGTGCTAGGCAAGTGTCTGGGCATAGATGGATTTGGGTAGCAGTCTACAGATAAATGAGAGGGTTTCATTCCAGTACTTTGCAAGGAAGTGGGTTATTGATCATCCTGATTAAAAGTGAAGTGGGTGCTTGCAAAGCCGTGTAACCAATCTTATAACAAAAGTCTTGTCCTGACATCACCTTGAAAGCCTTCATAGTATATAATTTAGTTTTATTTAAAGCCTTTTTGTTTTTGGTACACAGATGAGAACGTTCAGAAAGGTATTAGCATAGCTCTAGCTGCACTGTCAAATAGATCTTTCGGTTGCTGGTATGTGAATTTCCAATCTTTGTGTTAAAACAATTGACAAGTGACTGTCTTGGTGTCTTTGATACTGGACCTAACCCTACTACCTCTATTTAACCTTTTAAAGGAGCATTTCATTAAAAATAAGGCAGCTAGCTCATATACAGTAGTTGAGGGTTATGAAGATGAAGAACATAGCTGTGCCTTGGTGATACAACTCTGAAAGTTCTTAAGGCCTTTAAAGGGCATGTCATAATATTGTAATACTTCTGGTTTTGCTTCAGCAGAGCATTATCTTTTGTTTAAAGTAGAGGTGGATGTTTTATAGTATCCTGGTGATTTATATAAGCACGTGCACTCAATTTACACCATAAATAACTTTAAGTGGCCCATACACAAAACAAACTTTGTCAGTTCTGAGTCATACTGATAGGTCTAGAGCAGGTAATTGCTTTTCAGATCTTACAATAAAATAATAGTACTTTTTGTTGTTACTTTTTCTTTTTGTTTTATTTGGCTTATTTAAGAAAGGGTTTAATAAGCAACACTCAAAAATTTAAGAGAGTAGAAAGTATTGGAAGGGCCTTCATCCTTTCTGAAGGTAGACGTGTGCATCTTCAATGCCTGTAATACTGCTAACTCTTTAGGCTTGCACTCTGGCTCGGAGGAATGCTGATGTCTTCCTGAAATACCTGCACAGGAACAGCGTAAACATGCCAGGAATGGTGACGCACATCAAAGCGCCTGAACAACAAGTGAAAAGTAAGGGTATTTTTTTGATCTTTTGTTCCTCCAAAGAATGTGATCATCATGTGCTGCAGCATGTGTGATGATGGGACAGTGAAGGCCTGCCCAAGTGGAAACAGCTCTGTCAAGCTTAACAGGAGATAATTAAAATTGCTCTCACACTTCAAAGGAGCTGCCAATCATCAATTCTCTTAAATCCAAATGAAGTTGCCCTGAATTTTTCTCTCTTTTCTACACATAATCTTTCAACTTGAGCCTCAAATGTACTGCTCTTGTTCATAGAATGAAACAGTAAATTTCTGTGTGATAATGTTTGTTCTGAAGCCAAATGGGAGCTGGTCACTTTGCTTACTCAGTTTTGTATTAGTATGTTGCCTCCGCAGGCACTTCTGGAGTGCCAGAGTGGCACAGGATAATCTTTGAACGATAGTATAGCTGAATCACTGTAGGGTAACTGGCATCATGTTTCAATTAGATGGGTAAATAGACATTAACTGAGGTGCCACGGGGAAGACTTATTACCCACAGGGGTGGCTTTTGCTAAGATTAATTCAGTGCAGCTTTAAGGTGCAACCTGTGCTGTGGGGAATGGAGTAGGGAGATAAGTCTCTAGGGCTTGCAGGTAAAAAGTGAGAAAATTGACAAGTTAATAGGATGCGTGTGACTGATGCGTGAAACAGGCAGAATGAAGATCTGAGAGAGATAAATGCTACATTTTA
This sequence comes from Crypturellus tataupa, assembly GCA_034781795.1. NCBI lineage: Eukaryota > Metazoa > Chordata > Aves > Tinamiformes > Tinamidae > Crypturellus > Crypturellus tataupa. The sequence continues at coordinate 292,004 of JAWLRI010000190.1, forward strand.
ATCACTTATTTGCCAGTCATATATCTGCTTTGACATGTTTTGAAGCATGGCCTGAGTATTTAGCCGTAGCTACAGAGTCTATTTTAGGGAAGTCTAAGTCTAATTAAGTCTAAATAGTTGCTGCTGTCCAAAGTGGGGTTATAGAGGCGATAGAGCCAGACTCGGGAAAGACCTAGTAGAAGCAGAGAAGAGATTTGCACCAATAAAATTCTGAATAGATGTAATGAAAAAAATGCTCACAGTCGACATGAGAAAGTGTTGACTAGAACTAGTTGCTCAGAGGTGTGGAGGAATCTCTGTCCTTGGAAGCTTTTATGACTCAGTTGAACAAGTCCCTGGGAAACTTGATCCAGCCTTGAAAGTGTTCTTCCTCTGAGCAGACGCTTAATTAAGTGACCTTCAAAGGTGCATAACTGTATATTATAACCATAGTACTGTGTGTGTTCTGTGAGCATTTAAATTCCTGGGCAGGTAATACGTGTTTAAGATGTATGTAAAGACTGTTTACTGTCCGAGAAAACAAAAAGAGGTGAGGCAATAAAAAAAAAACAAGCAAGGAGAGCAGAGAAATATAAAAGGCTACCTGATCTAAGGTAGATTCTCACTTTATATGAGCTAGTATAATATGTGTTACTAAGAGCCAAAGATAAGTCCTATTAAAACTAGTGAGGACACTTTTATTTTAGGTTTTAATCGTATGGTGTTAGCTGACCAGACGGTTTAAAAGTTCTGATTTGTCTTTCAGATAAACCTGTAAGAAGATCTTTTTTTAAAAAATCTCTTTTCTAAATAGATGGGATAATAAAACAGTGCTTATTTCATTATGGTCGGATATAGGTTACAAACATCTGTAGAAGCAGTCCTGACTCTTAGCCAGGTGTGTGCTTGAAGCAATGTCTGTTAGACTGTACTCAGCATCTAGTCTGACTAAACTCCCCGTTAAACTGAACACGTAAGAAAAATGGAGTAATCCTTGAATTTCTATGAAACTCCTACACCTTTTAAAAATTAATTCATTGCTATACTTGATCTTTATTTCCAGCTTTAGATTAAGATAGGCTGGTACACGGCCCTGGGTGTGTAAAGACAGGCTCAGAGCACTTTCAGGTGTTAGAACCTGAAGAGAGGTTCTAGAGAGAGAGAGAATAACTGGAAAGTTTAGGGAACAATTTTGTATCCTATCTAATGCTGGAATGGAAGAAAATAAGAATACAGTTTGGAAGGCTTGAAATAAGCTGTTTGTCCAACTCAGAGATCAAGCATTGATCTTGTGTCATTTCCTATGGATTTTATAGGGTATTATTTCTGCTCCTTGTCAGCCCACGGACATGGCCATAGCTCTAACAGCGCTCAGCCAAATGTCTCTCCCTGGCTGTGCCATCTGTGCTGTGTGCTGGGCGGGCTGCGTGGGGCCAGTTAGCGGCGTTCACTTTGGCCTGTCACAAGCTCCCTTGCGTCATCATCAACATGTCTGTTTTTAGGTGATGTCCGGTCAGATGTATTGCATTATATAAAGATTGCCCCCCAGAAATCTGGCATATATTCAGAGCAAGGCTTTTGGACGTGGCCTGAGGCAGAAATAACACTAAGAAAGCAGGTGAAAACCTATTGCTTAGAGCAGATAAGCTTGTGGTCTTGGCCAAGGGACAGATCAGGCAAGACGTGTTTGTGGGTAGCCTGCTCAGCAGGAGAACATGGGCTGCAGCTACCAGCTTCCAACCAAAAGCAAATTTTGGGTGATCTCAACACCTCATGTCAGCTGGACATATCATATTTCCTAGCAAAAGGAGATTGAGGGCAATGCAGCCAGGTTTTGTAACCCTCAGAGAGACTACAGGCTGATAAGAAGAGAGATCCTTTTTCCCCACAGACTCCCTTTATATGAGCTTGTTGTCTGGCAAACCATTGCTTGGAGTTTCTTAGCTCTGTTTATTTATTTGCTTATTTTTTTACAAAAAAGCCTAGTAGACAGCAAAACAGGGCAAGGGATTTAGGAGGTTTGACCCAGATAATCTCCATCCGTAGTCATGGAAAATACCCGGTTGTGAGTGTAAGTAGAAAGCAGGCAAAAAGTTATTTTGAGAGTGATCTTCATTTATGATGTCTTCTATTTCTTCCAAATGGTAGGGCCACCACATTGGGTCTTTGCACAGAATTATCTGACAGAGACATCAGGTTTCCCCTTTCTTTTATTTCAGCTTGTCTTCTGACTTTGCAGTAGCAAGTAGCTCCTGTAGAGCTGCTGCTCCATAAGGAACAATGGGTAAAGCAAGCTTTACAAGAAATGCTGTGTTTTATCTGCATCAAGAGAGGAGAAAAAAAATACTAAGACACATAAAACTGTCTGCACATTCTAAGCAAAATGTCTTTGCCATCAGGGAGGATTCTGTAAGCCAAACATGTGGAACTGCAGATTAGCAATGGAATTTGGATGTGAGAGAATTTCTGATATTCAGGAATGGAATAGCAAATTACAGACTTGTAGTATATCTAAATTGTACAGTTACCTGGAAACTCTGTCAAGGTTGACTTAATGAGCACTATCACATTTGAACAAGTCATTCCACTTAACCAGCCTGTTATTTTTTTCATTTTTTTTTTCTGAAGAGGAATTAACAAACTTGGTAAGTTCGTGTGCTTTTTAATTACTCTGGTGTCTATGCATCTAATGTCTGATTAAGTTGAATTCTTACTGTAGTGACCTAAGGTTATCTTAGGTGCTTTATAGGGGTCTGGTCCATTCAGATGCTAAGTTACTTTTGATGATGGTTGACATGAGTCTTCAAGGATTTTCTGATTACTTGTGCATGCACTCTCTTCCTGAGCAAACACTGTCAAGAGCCAGCTGTATGTCTTACTAGATTTTCAGCTGTTTTTTGTAAGTGATGACAGTCTCTTTATGAAAAATGACAGGCTTTGTTAATAAGCTTTAATTACATCACTAGTGTCTTTAACCAACGTTGTTATAAATAATGATAAAAAAGGATTACTATGCACTTTGTGGATATGTGAAACAAAAATAGTACCTCAGAATTCTATAATGGATAAAATACTTTCTTCTACCAATTTTAATATGTGAATTCAAAATTGGCAGCCATAAATTCTGAATTTTTTTTCCTTTTGCCAGATATCTTGAATGAACTCTTCCAGAGGGAGAACCGTGTGCTACATTATTGGACCATGCGTAAAAGACGCCTTGATCAGTGCCAGCAGTATGTGGTCTTTGAAAGAAGTGCCAAGCAGGTGAGGGTTGTATGTAAACATTTTTTTTCATTGTCATCAAGGCTTGACAGAGACTGTCTTGTCCCACAATAATAAACCTGCTATTGACTTCAATATTCCAAATGTCTGAAAGGTCAACAATTAAAATGGAAAATAAGGTAACATACTTGCTCTTCCTTGAGTATAGATCCATGTATCAGCTGAGATAGACTGGTAACTTAATGTAGTGTTCTGCTTCTGTCAGCTTGATCTGGTACCAGCTAGTCTTAATTTCTGCAAGCTTGTGCTTGACAAATTGTTATGTTTGTTAACCTTTACAGGCATGCCTAATTTGACCAGGGAAATAACAAGCAGCAACATTTTCTCAGATGTTGGAAAAAAGCTTTTAATTAAATTGATTGGTGATTCCAAAAGCCATCCAGTTGGATGAGTCATTCAACAATAACTAGGAAAAAAATTCAGTGACTGGGAACGTTTTTGTATTCTGCATGTACTTGATTTCATGTTTTGTACATGTTGGATGCACCTTGTATCTTGCTGAATTTGTCAGTCTGGAAAGAACTGTTAACTATTACAAAAAATACCTTTACAAATCAAAACACAAACTGTAAAAGTCAGTAGGGGATTCCAAGGCAGAATTAATAACTGGAATGATTTGCAACTTTTTTTTTTTTTTTTTTTTAAACTAGATATAGGACAAAGAAAGGAAACTCTCTGTTCCTGTTCTACAGACACAACGCCCATAGTGCGAAATACAGTTAGACTAACTTGAAAAACCTCAAAGCTAATTTGATATTTTTCTGGTTGAAAATATAGACAAAAGCTTACACAGTAGTGGTCTGTTTTCAGCTCTAGAAAAGTCTGTCTTTCGTGGCTTTATAAAAAAATTGATGCAAGTTAAGGATGAATACCTCTTTAAAAGAAAAGAGGAGAAAAAAAAAACATTTGAATAACCGTAACTTCAGCCTCTGCCAGACACATGACCAACTTGCTTTTGTACAGAGATTACTGACTAACAGTCAAACTGCCAGAGATAAAGGTCTGTCAGCATTTGCATTGTAAATCCCATTTTTCAGCAACCTACTGTTCAGTTACCACAAACCACATTGGACTTACACACTGATTAGACAGAAAATGGAAATACAGTTCTCCTTTTTTTTTTTTTTTTTTTGGAAGTACCCATTTTTCATGCTTTTGAAGCTTTAAGCCCTGCTATGAAAAAGGATCATGTAATGTTTGTGAAAATGATGCTAGACTGATCAAACATTTCAGATATAAGAGTTCGCCTGGTATCTAAATTGATTTCTTCGGTTCTTGCATGATCATGTGTTTCCAAGATGCAGTCACGATACTCCCATTAAATAACGGCTGGCCTAACTGTGGGAATAGAGATCAATTCTTTCTGTCATGTGGCTCTAGGGAGGTTAGGGAGGTGCTGAAAAGTGATAAATACACACACACACAAACAATCTGCGCCTTCCCCCTCCT
>JAWLRI010000190.1:296813-361102 GCA_034781795.1 Crypturellus tataupa
GCGCCTTCCCCCCCCCCCCCCCCCCCCCCCCCCCCCCCCCCCCACCAAAAAAAAAAAAAAAAAGTTGAGTTAAAAAGTTGAAGACAGTGAGTATTAAACAAATTATAAATCGTTCATGTTTATACCGACAATATCCTTTTTGTGAGAGAAGATGGATATGGATAAGAAAGTTTGATCTCAGAAAGACAAGGGTGGTGTCCATGGTATGGTGAACCTTACAGGTGGTTGGTTCAGATGTCCCTCTTGCTGCTAGTTCATGGGTTGGTTTTCTACAGCTTCACTACTGTGTTAACAAGTAAATGGCTTCCTCACATGTACTTATATTTTTGAACATACATGCAGTCACATTCAGTTTCGAATCTTGAAGGCCTTTTACCTGCTTTAGTTCCTTACAGAGAGCCAAGAACAAGTCTTAAGGGTAAGTAGGAGAATCAGTCTTTGTTAGTCTTGATGAACTCCTATTGTCAATGAAATTGTAATACAGACAACACCTTTTCTAGTTAGGTGTAAAGGTTATGCTATTGAAAAATAAATAAATACATACTGTCCAACAAGATAAAACTTGTCCTATTCTTGGTTATGTGATTAGATAAAAGGGAAGACTCCAGGTGATGGATGTAAATGGAAGAATGAGGTTCTACAAATAGTCGTCTTGGAGTATTAAATTTTGCAAGTGCTCTCTGTATTCTCTGAAGACAGAAAATACACATCATAAGGCACACCATAGCAAGACAGTTCTAAGCAAGGTGTTTGAATGTCTGGTGAAACCTTTGACACCTTTGGTAGCGGACTTCCCTGAAGTATTCACATTCATGTATTAGTTCGTTTTCTTTAATTCTTGAAGGATGGCTTTGTGGACCAAGGGAATTATTTCAGTTACAAGCTATTTGATATTTTAGAGGTATTGTAGGATATCCACTACTGAAATAAAATAAAACATACCTGTGACCTATCTTCTTGTGAAATACTGATTACAGTTGATTTCTGTTGGTAAAACTGTGTGTATGTATTTCTTACTTTTCCTTCTTTCTTGCTTTATTTAGGCTCTGGAATGGATCCATGATAATGGGGAGTTTTATTTATCCACTCATACTTCCACTGGTTCCAGTATCCAGCACACTCAAGAGTTGTTAAAAGAGCATGAAGAATTTCAGATCACTGCAAAGGTAAAAGAAAAAGAAAATAATATACAGAAAAATGAGTATATCTGTCAAGCTTTGTTTAGTTGCACTGGCTTTCTAATTCATATATCTACTAGGAACAGAATAAAACAAAGATTACATTTTAGAAGGTAATGATCGTATTACTGGAGCTTAATCAACCTTATATGCCGTTGATTTCTTACTGCAGAATTGTGGAGAGAGAGCTTGAAAAATGGTACCTACATGTACGCTCAAACTCTGAAGGTCCTTTGATTTCTGTTTTTATATCCTTAGATTGGTGGGTTACTGCATGATAATTTAGGCTATAAAACACAAGATATATTTTGACTAACCTATGATTTAATTAGAAGATAGAAAAATTAAAGCTTTGCTTGTTAGGTTATTCATTTAAACTGATTCTGCAGTAATTTTCTGACCTACGGCAGCAGCGTTTTCTTCCATATCTGTGGAGACCTGTGCAGAGAAGCAGATGCCCCTTGTGAGCCTTATTGTTTCCCAAATGTGAGAGGCAACTAGTAACCCTCTCTTTGCTTTTCACTTTGAAACTGTCACCTGTTTCCAGCTCATGACTCTCAGTTATTATTAAAAATAGGAGAGCCTAAGAAAGTGAAAAAGTATTTATTGGTCTAAAGGACCACCTCAGTAGACAAAAGACCTGGAGATTAGAGTCAAATGTGGATACCTGGAAGAAGATACAGGAGAATCCAGAATGAACAGAGACCTTGTTTGCTTTGTGAACATGCATTTTCTTCTGTCTGAGTTTTGCTCCAGTCCTTTACTCCCCTGGATTTCTTCCAGGACGCAGGACATGTCTGCCCCACTGTTTCCTGCCTTAGCAAGGGGATGACGTTCATGCCCCTTTGGAAAGGATGTTGTTGGTGCCGCTCCCTTTGTGCTTCATTGCTAGCTGGGAGGATGCACTGGCCCTGCCTTACTCTTGACCAGGGAATTCCCTAATGAAAAGAAAGGATCAAATGAGTGACCACTAGGAAAGAGAGAGAGAAAAAAACAAGGAAGGACAAACCTTGCTAGTTTTCTATTGACTGCCTTGCCTAAATCACTGTCATTAAAGGTCCTGACAGTAGTAGGCTTTACTCTCAATCGTTTTATGAGAGATACAGAGTTATAAAAGAAGTAGTCTTAATCCTTTGAATACAGCGTTTGTATTCTTCATATTCTTCAGTCTTCTATATTCATATGTGTGTGGCTCGACCCAGTACTCAGCTCTGAGAGTAATGAACAAAACAATCCCACTGGGATTAAACCCGCTTTGTGTTAATGCAAGGAAGCCATCCATGTTCTAAAAAGCTTCTCTGACGGGGTTTAGTCTCTGAGTTGGAAGTGGAGTACACTTTTGAAAGAAAAGTAACCTGTTCTGGTCATTTTGTAATAAAACCTAAGGAACCATATTCATCCTGTGCTGTTTTTATCAGAGAAAAAAAACGTTTCTGTTTTAAAGGAGTTTTGGGAGGGGAGGAAACTAACTCCTTTCACAGCTTTTCCATCTGCCTGTAGTAGCTGGTTAGCAAAAGGATCCCTTTCATGACAGGTGTAGCTAATAAGTGTTCAATATTTTCCTGTTTTTGCAGCAAACCAAAGAGAGGGTGAAGTTGTTGATACAGCTGGCTGATGGCTTTTGTGAAAAAGGGCATGCTCATGCAACAGAGATTAAAAAATGTGTCACAGCAGTGGATAAGAGGTACAGAGACTTTTCTCTGCGCATGGAGAAATATAGAACATCTTTAGAGAAGGCTCTGGGTATTTCTTCTGATTCCAATAAATCGGTAAGTGAAATATGATTGTGATGTTGGACAGACAACACTTACTTGCATTTGATTGAGCTGTTTTTTCCTGTCTTCTTCCTTAATCAGTTCTTTCCTTTTTTTTCTTTCTTTTTTTTTTTTTTTTTTTTTTAAAAAGAGCAAAAGCTTGCAGCTGGATATAATCCCAGCCAGCGTCCCTGGTTCAGAGGTGAAACTGCGTGATGCTGCTCATGAGCTTAACGAGGAAAAACGAAAATCTGCCCGCAGGAAAGAGTAAGGAATTTATTTATTTTTGTGTAATCAGTGAGGATGCATAATCAGTTCTCATAATGAAGCAACTGTCATGCATTTTCTGGGAACTTAGAAATTGGATAAATGGTAAAAGAAAGCAGTGTTATTTAGTAGCTTTTAACAGTATTTTATTCACATGCTTATTGTCGGAGTTGGTTCTAGCAAGTCAGAATTTTAAAATTTCAAAGTCTTATTAGACTTATTTTAATGTGATTTTTAAGAAATCGTGTGGAATAAAAGGGTAAGGGTAGGAGGGAACGCAGCAGTTAACAAGTGTAACAAATGTAAAGCATTGAAAAACTTCCATCCCTTCCCCATATCTTTTTGCAATGATTGATAATAGAGGGATATTATCTCTCATATTTCCTCACCCATTTTTTCTTCTGTTTCAGTTCTTAGATTATTTTTTTTCCTACAGTTGTAGAAAAAGCTAATGCTGACAGAAAAAAAAAAGTGTATTCTTATTGTTATGCATTCACGATGCTCTGGCAGACTGAGAGTTGATCATTCTTTCTGTTGTCACCTAAGGTTCATTATGGCTGAGCTAATTCAGACAGAAAAGGCTTACGTAAGAGACCTCCGAGAATGCATGGACGTAAGTTTTCTTTTTTTCACTAATCTTTGAAGACAGGATTCCCTTTGCTTTCTACTTTTTTCCAATTTTAACAAGCAAACGTAATCACTTCATAGCTACAGTACCAATTTAAGTGCCTTTCTACTATTAAGATGATACAATTAATCATCAGCCACAATTAATCATCAGCCACAATTAATCATCACTTCAGAATTTATCCCATATATTTTGTCAGTACTTATTTTCAGTATTTGAATGCTGTTTTCCCAATTCATAAGCTTTCTTTTTTACATTTGGTGGGAGGTGGGAGGGGGAAAAGGAGGGCATACTTTATTCGCTTTGTTAGCGATACAGAAGAGCTTGTGTTAATTCTCTTTTTATGTGTATCACGTGTTCTGCTGCTGGCTGGCTTTTTGAATAGAAATTCAGAGAGGTTCCATGGAAAAGTGCCCAGTAATTGTTATACCAAAGCAAGTTATGTTCAGTAGTAGCTATTGTACAAAACATGAACCTCCAGACTGCAGACATGACCTTGATGCAGAATAACCTGAAGCATTAGAGGTTGTCAAGAACACTGTGAAGTTTAGAGGATGAAGTCTCAACAAATATGTTAAGTCATCAGTTTTAGGACTTGGGTTATGCTGTCAGAGCTACATGTCACAAGGTGTACGTAGCACAATAAGCACTGTCACAAAGGGAGAAATTGTTGCATGATCCCTCCCGCTTCTCTCTTCAGGAATGCGTACTTAAAAATACCTAACTGCTTCTGTTCAAAAATGTGATGGCTTTTCATGCGTCTTTTTTGTTCTGGGCAGACATATCTGTGGGAAATGACAAGCGGAGTGGAGGAGATTCCACCTGGTATTGTAAATAAAGAACACATTATCTTTGGAAACATGCAGGAAATTTATGAGTTCCACAATAAGTGAGTAACTTATCTCTTATTTCCACATTACTGGTATACCCACATGATGACCTAAGGGATTTCCTAATGAAAATACAGTGCATATGAATAATGAGCACTGTGCCATCAAAAATCCAAAGGATTTCTTTTCAGAATCGTGTGAATTGTTCTCTTTTGCAGACAGAAACTGTCTTCTCAGTCTCAGGCTTCTTTCAACTTTTAAGAAGTCAATTGAATCCTTGGAATATTCCTGCAAATTTTCCAGTTTTTTTGAAGAGATGAAAACCACTTAATAGAATAGCACAAACAGCAATTTTACAGGATTCTACTATTCCTTCTATCATTCCTTACTTTTGATGGGGAAAGACTAACTCTCCCTCCTTTTCCTTGTTCTCTGAAGCTTCAGAGGATACTTGAACATTATTGCGGAGTTGTACGCAAAAGTTTTCAATGACATTTATATTTAGTTGTTAAGTAATGAAACACACCTAGAACTTAATTTTATATTCCTTTATGTGCTTTATGTTAGTTAACATTAGCATCCAAAAAGCAAGTAATTTCCTTTCTTTTTTCCATAAAGAGTTGAAAGCTAAACTGTTCCTGAAATTGAAATAGTAGGAAAGCTTCTTGATGGGAACAACACTGGTCAGAGTTACACTCTTAGATGTTTACTGAGTAAGCCCAGTAGAACACATTCTGATCTTCACCTCAGAATTTGCACTGAATTGCATTTTGGGTTAGTTTTAATTTTCCATGGATCTCATCCATTCAAGTTACTTTTCTTTTTATCTATTAACTCATGGTGTTGATATGAATTACAGCAAGATTTCTAACCATTTTTATTTCCAGACAATACATCAATGCCAGCTGCTGTAATGAAAACATTTCATGTGCCTATAATGCTTGTTTCTTTTTTACCTGTAGTATATTCCTAAAAGAACTGGAGAAATATGAACAGTTACCAGAAGATGTTGGGCACTGCTTCGTTACTTGGGTAATAAAATCAGACATGTTTAAAACTAACAAGGGAGATAGGATGCATGAAGAGGTGGAGACTTGCTGTCCTTTTTAAAAAAAATAAATAAATTATTGTATCCCATCCTTCAAAATTGATTTAAAATGTGTTTATATTTAGCTGGAAAAATTAAGTTACTGCCATCAGGTGCGAATGCCTGTTTGCTCTGGACGTTGACATGATTTGCATTCAGGTGGTTGTTCAGTGTATTTATCTTTACGTCTTGGCTTCTATGCATAATCTATTTTGCTTATGTTCCTGTTGTTTTCAGTCTTACTTGCCTAATGTACTTTCTTTTGTTGACAACTTGAATGCTGTGTAGTATAACCTCTTGAAACAGAAGATATGCTCTCTGCTAACCGGTTTAAATTTGCATTTTGTTGTGCAGGCAGACAAATTCCAAATGTATGTTACTTACTGTAAAAATAAGCCAGATTCTACCCAGCTGATCTTAGAACATGCCGGAGCATACTTTGATGTAAGTACTACTTGTGTCTGTTTTAAAAATATGTCTTTACAGTTTTAATCACACACTTCAAGTTGAATGCCTAACTTATTAGGAAAATGTGAATATCTGAGCAGCAAGGCTACAGTTTAGCATCAGCTCAAGAAAATAGATCATATATCTCACATTTCAATTTATAGTATTTATATTACTCAACTGGTCTCATAAATCTGTCAAATTAAATGTAAAAAATTACTGTCACACATCAGGAGTTAAACTGGTTTCCCACTCAGAACTGCAAGGAGATTTTGGCAGCCACAGCATGACCTTCAGTTCTCCCAAGCACAGTCTGCAAATCTTAGTGTTTTGGTTTGGTTAGATTGCAAGATGGAAATCTTGGTCAAAGTTATTGAAACATCTTCAGACTGCAGTGGAAGGTAGCAGTAATTGAGTTCAGCATTGCTCAGAACTACTCATCCAACCACGCTGCTGATTCAGCCCCTAAGTTATTTAGGCTGCACGTAAGATTCCACTGAGGGAAGGACTAAAATGCAGCATCTGTCTTTATGGAGTTGCTCTAGCTGAAGAATTTTGGCCAAGGCAAAGGACACGTGCATTTCCAGGGTGCGCTAGTTGCACATAGTCGACACATGACCCGTTTGCAGTGATCTTCTCTTTCTGGTCGCCTTTGTGACTGAGCTATTAACTGTCCAGTGTGACACCACAGACTTTTTTTCAGAAATGTTTTTGGAATTAGTGGGAAGGAGATAACATTAATAAATAAAAAAATACCTGAAGAGGTTATGGTTGTTTTCAAAATCTTTCACCAAAGACTGGGATTCTGGTGTTATAAGGTAAAATCTTTCTATACAGCCTCTGCTAAGTTTTCACTGCCTGAGGAAGAGGAGGTATTTTAAAGAAAATTGGGCAGATAGGACAAAAAAATGCACAGCAAAATAATGGTAAAATGTTATCTAAAGCTATATAAGTAAAATATATTAAAATACAGTGACATTGTGATAAATGACAAACACTGGCCTTGAAGTTCAGCATACTGGAAAGCTGCTAATTATAGTCTAGTTATATATTCCTTCTTTAGTTGTTATTGTTGCTAAACAGCCCTGCTTGCCTTTGAAGTGTTGGGGAACCTCTTCCCTTTAGTTAGAAAATGATGCTTCGTGCTCCCCCTTGTGGCTCTGTAGCAACATTTGGGAGAAAATGATCCCGGTGACTGTTAGCAGTCAAGCTCTTAGCAGTAAAAATGCCAGGAAACCTCCTCCTCAGCCTTCATGTAAATAGTCCTAGCTGTTCCCTGCAATCCCCAAATTTAGTTTTATTTCCTACTATGGAAGTAACAGGAAAAATACAGATGTGAATTCAAAGTGCTATTGCCACATGTTTGATACTCCTAGTGCAACTATTTTGATGTAGGTTTGAAATATTTCCTGGGAGACAGAAGTGGGCTTTTGTTTGTGCAAAGTGAGCAAACGGAGGCAAAGCATAACTCTTTATTGTGTCCGGCATACCTTGCCATCCTCTTCTTTTTTTCTTCTTGATAAAATATCCTGGAGTTACTGTGTATGATACAGCAGTCAGAACAAGCTCTATGTGGTTGTTGGTGCCCACAATTCTCAATTTTTATTTTTTTTCCCTTCATGCAGGAGATACAACAACGACATGGACTGGCCAACTCGATCTCCTCCTACCTTATCAAACCCGTTCAAAGGATAACAAAATATCAGCTTCTTTTAAAGGTCAGCATTGGTTCTAACTTTTTAATCTGATTCTACTGTTCTTAAGTGGATAGGCTCCTGCTGAAATCCAGAGTCCTTTTTTACTCTGCACTGTGGCTATAGCATCTTGGACAGCCTCAAATATTGCTCTGGTATTTTCTTAGGAGACCACTGAAAATGAAGGAAGATGTAAATAAGCAATTTTTGTCCACTTTCCTGTAAATCAAGAAGATACCTCTATGCAACTGTTTACATAGAAAATATCGTTTGCATTTCCAGAATAAAAAAAGTAATTCATGGCCATATAGACAGGCATATTTTGTAATAGCTTCTACAGGAAATTTGTCAAGCCAGTAACTATGTTTATAGCATGAAGACTGAAAGAAATCTCCAAGTGCCTGTAAAGCTGTTGAACACACAGTTGTTATTTGTAAGGTTGCATGGAAATACCGTATAAAGAGTAGCTTAAGTAGCTAAAATGAGTAAAATCTTTGGAAGCCTGTAGGTGTCCTGTTGAATAAGCAGCAATGTTCTTCAGCTATATATATGTGTATATATGGATAGGTGATATTACTTGTTTTGTAATAGTTTGTTTCAAAAGCAGCGATAGCTGTAGTATCTTTCGCCTTTCTAGCTGACAACTGCTATGACGTTTTGACATTTTGGGTCAGGTTGCATAGAAATTAGTCTGTCATTCTTAACTGAAATGTATTGCCCATTTTTCCTTTAAAAAAAAAGAAAAAAAAGAAATGTTTTAACTTGCAGAAATGCTTTAGGTTATGCTAGGTTAAGAAATTTTCAGAACTGACTTCCACAACTAAACCAGTTTTGAAATAATGGGGTAGACTGGCTTCAAGAGGCTTTACAGAGCCAGATGGCTTTGCTACATAGTAAAATAGATGTATTTGGTTTTTTTTTTATTATCGTTTTATTTTATTGTTTTATTTTTCTATTCCCAAATTTTCAGAAATGACTGAAACAGTTTTAGAGGTTCTGATTATTTTTCCAAATTATGTTGAAGCTTTTTCCCTCACCTAGAGCATATTCACTAGGTCCAGTAGTCTTGCTGTGTACAGTGTGTCTATTATTGCTGTTTTCCTGTGTTGATGATATAGGGGATTAATAAATGCAAAGCAATTTCATAATGTTTATAGTAGGAACCCCCTGTCTTTCTCTTTAAAAAGGAGGGGGAAAAACGGAATTTAACTGAGGGAATGATTTAAATTGGTCTTTGAGTAGGAATGTAATATGTCCTTTTTGGTTTTGTAATTTTTATATTGATGCTGCCTAAAAGCCCAAAAGGTGCAAGGAAGTTTAAATATAAGCCCAGGCAGTGTTGTGCTAATATCTGTGCGGTTTTGAATGGCACTGGACTACATCTCCTTAAATTCCATTACAAGGTTTCAGCACATTCCATTTTATAGCTTCTGTCCATAAGTTAGTTCTTATTTGTATATAGAAGTTTTGTCCAAAGGATGCTTTTAAGCTTGTAAACCTAGAGTACTTCATTGAATATTTGAAACGATACAATGCAATCCTTTTAGTGGCAGTAGTACAGAGCAGGTCGTTGATGCAGTGAAGCAGTGATTGACATGGGAGTCCTTCTGGACTCTCCTGCTCAGAAGAACCTTGTCCTCGTGATTTGACACCAGGGTTATTCTGGGCTTTCCTGTAGTGCTTCATGTGCCTCTACTAGCTGTGTCCATTTTTGTCAGAAAGTATCACATTTAATACAATTTTTCCATGTGATCTTGTTCAAATCACAAAAGTGGGTATGTGGAAACTTGCGCTGCTCCTTGAAGGACCGATCATGGTGAATGCGAAGTGTGTTACTGTATAGTTGGAAAAGCAAGAAATTCAAGATAGATTTTGCCGTCCTTTCCTTGTTCAAGTGGTCTGTCTGTTACTTTGGAAGCCCAGTAGCTGGTGCTCATGTCTGCTTGCCTTTTGCAGGAGCTGCTGACATGCTGTGAAGAAGGTAAAGGTGAGATTAAAGATGGCCTGGAGGTGATGCTCAGTGTGCCAAAGCGAGCCAATGATGCTATGCACCTCAGCATGCTGGAAGGTAGGATTCATATCTGCTTTTTAGTTTAGCCACGTGCTGTATATTAATTGGTGTTAATAACTTTTTAGTTTGCCATATGTTGAAAAGATCTGGAAAAAAAATAGTGTTCTTTATCCTGATGTACAGGGTTCTCTGCAGCATTTGAAATAGATACAGACTAATACTGTTTCCCAGTGCTGACCTAAAGCTTAAGTAAATGGTCAGAAATAATGCTTTCAACTACACTTCCCAACCAAGTATCCTTAACTTTTTTGCATATGAGAAGCATAAATGTATTGAAGGTGATTTTACTGATTTATGTGTTAAATAATTGTCTCCGGCATGTTTATAATTTTCACATCTGTTTGCTGCCTGTTCCATAAGGGACTTCTGGTTTAAATGAAATGTATCTGCTGGCAGTAAAATGGCAACATAGGCCAATTTAGCTTGAATCTTAGTCCAAACGGTATAATCATGTTCATGGCAGACACTTGAAGTTGGATGAAACTGTTTCTATGTGCTTAGAATAACTTTCTGACAAAATCACTTTTTTTAGTTGGCGCATTATCACGTGTGATGGTGCCATTGTTTACTTAGTAATAAATTTTTCCTCTTTGGCCGAGTTCTTTAAGATGAAGGCGTAGCCACCTGAGCTTGCAGTTTCTGAGTGAAGATTTGTTGGTGTTTTCAGTCAATATTCCTTTACCTTCTGTGTGCCTCCTCAAGCAAAATAGAGATCAACACAGAATTTTCAGTATCATGCAAGTTATTGTGAAAGTTCTTCTCTGATGTGTGGTTCTCAATCATGCGAGCCTGCCAAATCACCTCTGTTCCATGACCTTAAACAATAGGGATGTCAGTCTGTCTGCAGGATCGCTTCCAAATGCTCTATTCAGGAGATGGTGTTAGAATAAATGCTGACCAGCACTGGTAATAATCTTTTAACCCTGGGAATGTGACTCTGGAGAATATCCTAATCTTTTACATAATTTGATTTTATAACAAATCATGTATGTATTGTTGAGTCCGTGTTAGACAAATATAGCAAATTGAGCACATTTCCTTGTTCTGGCTTGAGAGGTTTCTTGAGTTAACATCCTGATACAACTTGTTCCTGATGCTCTCCATACTATAACCCTGTTTAGAACAGTATGAATTTTTCTGTTGGGTAGGCTGGTACTTTTCTGTTCAGAGACTATTGGCAAGCCATATCTTCAAAACTTGTTTTTATACCGCTCAAAAATCTGGTAGACTAGTTTCTGTTCTCCTACTGTGTATTTAGCTGGGAGAACATGGTGCAACTAGGACAGAAGTAAACTTGTTGGTATTCTCAAACTGGAGCCTTATGCTGTATGTCAGAATAAATAACCCAGGTGGTATTTCTTTACTGTGGAGCAGTTTTGGAATGATGCGGTTGCTAACTGGTCATATGGCAACAGCACTAAGCTGCCATCTTTCTCTCTCCTGCTGCAACACAGATGCATGCTTGTTACATGCATGATAGGGAAGATGAGCCACCAGAAGAAATGGCATTTGGGAGCTGGCTGATGTTGGAACAACTTGATCTACTGCCTGTTTGCTTGGTTACTTGCTCACTTTCTACAGTAGCAGAAACCTTGTAAGAAAAAGTACTTATTCTGTGATGGAAATAATGAAATGCTGACAAAGGAAGATCTGTCACTTATTGCTGAAACACTGCCAGAAGAGTTGATAGACTTCTTAACACTTGGATCTCTAAATTTAGACAGGGACTTGAGTTACAGTTAAGTGTAGTAGATCATTGTGCTGAAATCAAGTCTTGTTTTTCAGTAACCCTTCCTTTGAATCTTGTTTTTTTTGTAAACTGTATTTGATGAAGATATCACTTAATTTGTTTATTTTCTTACATTATTAACTTTTCCTAATGACTTTCCTTTCTAATTTTCTAGGCTTTGATGAAAATATAGAATCTCAGGGAGAGCTCATCCTTCAAGAGTCCTTCCAAGTGTGGGACCCCAAAACTCTAATTCGAAAGGGCAGAGAGAGACACCTTTTCCTTTTTGAAATGTCCTTGGTTTTCAGTAAAGAAGTGAAGGACTCCAGTGGGAGGAGCAAATATATTTACAAGAGTAAACTGTTTGTAAGTATAGGAGTTTACAAGTCATCATATTTAAAAAAATATGTCGAGATGGTTAAATGACTAGGATCAGATGACTTAAGCATGTATGAAGAACCTGAACAACTTGTTCAATGCACTACAAAAAAACCCTGAAAACTGTATATTGTGAATCTTATAAGCCTAATGTCTTGTTATGATTTTGAGGAGAAAGACTAGACTGAAAATAGCTGCTGAAGACCAGTCTTGGTGCATCATGACTAAAGGAAACCAAGGTTGGCTGGATTGATTTCGTTTTAGTTATGTATACGATTGCTGGTTCGCTAAGACTCATTTGTATAAAGCAGAAGGGTGGAAGGAGTTGAAAGGTTGGCTTCAGCTGCTTTGTTTATCTTGCTGTTGCAGTAATCTCCAGGTTGAAGATCTGTTCTGGTGAGTATTCTGCAAATACTGATCTGGAAAAGCTGCATCCCTTGCTATGGAAGGGCTCATTGCAGCGTGTATACCGAGATTAGTAGTCTCATTGTATTAGCTGGTGAATAAAATCCTTTTTAATAGTATATTGAAAGGATGTGAAGAAAACATTTTTTTCCCTAAGAACAAGTCTCTCTTGCATTCCTCATCTGTAGTGTGTATGCTTTCCAAAATGTGAACCTGCAATTCATAATCCCCCTGCTGTACTGTAGTATGACTTGGGTGAGAGAACAGGATTTATGCTATGTAAACCTAAATAACCAAGTGAAAAGAGTTGACTCTCTTGGCTAGCTCTATCTGTACAGAGAGCAAGGGAAGGTTTTAATAGACAAATAAGAACAGCTTGCTTTACTTTTTAGAATAATCTCTTAGAATAACTCTTCTATGGACTTTATAAGGATATTTCACATAAGTCTAGGTAGTATAAATGCCAAGGTTTTTTTTCCCCTGCTTTACTTCCTTTCACTCTTCCTTCCCCTCTTTCCATCTCTGCTCAAACTGGTAAAACTGGTTGGTTCAAAACTACTGTTTTTTTGTGTGTGTGGTTTTGTTTTGTTTTTCCCCTATGTTACTTTACTTTGCCTCCTGATATATTCTGCTGCTTCATTTCAAACACTTGTTGAATTTCCTGATACAAGATAGCTAGCAAGGAGCACAGCTGTGCGTGTTTTGTTGCGTGCCCCCAAAGCTTGAAATAACAGAAGGTTTTGGTATACTGGGGGCAACATCAGCTGCCAGGGCATTTACACGGGAGGAGAGAGTGAGCTGAAAAGCCAGTCCTGTCAGCTCCTTTGATGAGAACTAAGAGAAGCAACTTTTCTAAAACGTAGGGCTGGAAATCTTCAAAATTGACATTGTACCTCATGTTTAAAATAGAAGCATATCATATTGTGTTCATATCCAACTTGTCAAAATGTCCCATAATGTCAATTACTTTAGCAATTCTTATAGCTTGATCTTAAATGCATTCAGAAAGATGAATTTGCATTTACATTGTTCTTTGGCAAAAAACTGTATTGTTCAGCTATATGTTATGTACAGAATAACTTTCTGCTGTTTGTTTTTCAATCTGGCTTCCTAGTAGTTTTACTTAATACCCACCAATTGCTGTTTTGAAGCAGGCTGTTAACAGCTTGTCTGCTTTGCTGCTCATTATTTTATAGACCTCCACTATATCCTGCTCCAACTGTCTTTTGTAAAACTAATAATGCTTACAAATATGTTGGTGCTTCTAAATTTACTAGATTCTTAAAAATAAATAGAGTTTATAGTAATACACCCTGGCCCATTCAGACTTTATAGTGCTGCATGCAAATATGGTACTTTGTTTGAATTACCTAATGTAATATTGGATTAGTGTTATATAAACTTTTTAACACAGGTAAAATAGTTGAAGAGTCAGCTTTAAATGCCTAATAAACTTTACAGTGTCTCGGTGAAGGAGCATCCATTTTTACCAAAAGAGATGACAAAGCAGAAGCACAGCATGTTTTAGGGTTTTTTTTTTTTTTTTTTTTTAAGAAAAAGAAATCCTGCATCTCAGCATGACTAAAATAAAACTATGCTTGTTAGATTCTTTGTCTCCAGAATGTTTTGTAATAAACCAGTATATTTTGTGAAGCAAAGGAGGGTAGATTTCACCTTCTGGTGTACCTGCAACATGTAGTCTTAAAACTTGATTCATAGTGTTTGATAATATAAAAATGTTTATCGCTCTTAGAGTCACAGATCTTGTAACTTGAATTAGATTCCCTGGTTTGCAATTTCTTTTGGCATGGACCCTATATGAGTTGCTTTAATAGGAACAAATTCACATGACTGAGATATTTTTCCAATTGGAGTAACATTTTGGATGATAATTAACTTCAAGATTTTGACATTAAAGCATCTCCAAAGAGTGACTGTTAATGTGAGTATCCCTCAAAATTCTCCAGAGTGACTGAATTGATAAATATCCTTCATCCATTTCAAAAGGAAGGAAACACACTAGGATAGGATTCTTTTTTGGCAGAAAACAGATCTGAGGCTTAGCAAGATAGCAAGAGAATTCTCAGATATATCTTATCTCGTATCTGAATAAAAACATTAATATCAGTATTGAGTGTTCTCTGATGGCAATGAGCAAGGAGGGAAACCAGTACCATCTTCTACTCAGCACTTTTTCTGAGCTACAAGGCTGTTGCTGTCTATTCAAAAGATGTAAAACAAGCATCAGGTCATAAATACTATTGTTCATTGTAACTTTAGTGGAAATAGTTATTGACTTGCAATTATTGCTCTAGAATAAATAAATAAAATAAAAAGACAAATAGAATAAAGGATTCTTTCAATAATATGAAATGAAGCCTATATGAATTAGGCCTGAGCTTCTAAGGCTTCCTTTAACAAGCAGAGTTCAGCTGTATGGAATATTGGCGCTCCTTCGTGGCTGCTGAGACACTTCTTTTAGGGTAATAACCAGTTTTTCTTAATTCCAGACTTCCGAACTGGGTGTCACAGAACATGTAGAGGGAGATCCCTGCAAGTTTGCCCTGTGGGTTGGAAGGACACCAACTTCAGACAACAAAATTGTTCTCAAGGTAAATTTAGTGGACGTGCTTGTAAACTGTATACTGAATATTGCTGCAGCCTTTACTCATACCGTTTTGGGAAGGCACAAGCAGTGACTTTGCTGGTTGCCCTAGGACAGGTGCTGACAGGTAGATAATCTTTCCTTGCCTGGAATCGCATGTGCAGGTATCTCACATAGGGGCCTGAAAGCAGAGGGGAGTTTGCATAGTCTGTCTAACAATTAAATAAACTGACTCTCAACAAAGTGAAGTAGGAGAAGGGTTTGATTCAATTTACTCTGCTTTGCTTTCTCCACTGGAATTCTGTAGCTCAAAGGCTTTGGCCACTAACTGACTGAGCAGCTCAGAGGACTTCAGACAAGTCATGGCATCAGCATTATATTTTATGCTCAAGCTATTGCTGCTCATTACTGATGATGTTATTTTCCATTACACATATTTTTATTCAAAAATAGAAGCACTGAGATTTAACTTAAGTGTTTGTCTATGGCTATCAAGCTTTTCTGAAGTTAATTGCCTTTGGATGAAAACAGATAATGCCTGTAAATTCCAAGTCTGGGGTAGTTATCGATGTCAGAAAGAGTATCTTACCTGGATCCATTTTTCTTGTGACTTATATAATCTGTGATCTACTGTTTCAGCTGGAGAACTTTTTTGTTGGGTCGCTTAGTAATGCTCAGCTTGAATGAAAGCTCATCTTCCCTTTTGCAAGTTACAATGCCTGGTGTTAAACTTTTTTATGTTTTCAGATATATTTTTGGTGATTGCCCAGTAATACCAGTTAAATTGGTATTTTAAACTCTTTAAATGTCAAACTCTTATTACTGGACTTGCTAAAGTAAGTTCATCCACCTTGACTCTTAGTAGGTATCTATTGGGCTTTGGCCTTGGATCTTCAAGTTAGGATGATTTTTAAATGAACAATATTAATAATGTTAGGAAGTGTAGAATAGAGTTATGGGTTCAAAGTGAAGACAACTAGCAGGAATTTTCTCTGTTCCATTTCTCAAAAATGATTCACAAAATCATTTTTTGTACTGCCTTCTTTGTGTTTGTTAGCTGATCATGTTTGTGTATCTTCCAACTCTAATAGTCCCTTGTGCATTTTTGTTTTGCCTTTCTCGTTCCTTACCAAAGGCATCCAGTATAGAGAATAAACAGGACTGGATCAAACACATTCGGGAAGTGATACAAGAACGGACCATTCATCTGAAAGGAGCACTGAAAGAGCCAATCCACATCCCCAAAACTGCACCAACAGCAAAACAGAAAGGAAGAAGGTAAGTGGTATTCAAAATAATGAGTTCTCCAAGTACACCATTTCAACAGCTCTGTTTCCTCTGTCCTGTTGAAATTCTAATGGCTTTCAGTGGATTGCTCGAAATGATGAGTCATTGTGGCAGTTTTACTCTATAATTAATCTCAGATTTCGTGCTGTACTGAACAGGTTAAAAAATCTGCTCTGAACAGTCCTTGACTTGTTTAAATTCAGCCATTGTAAATGGAAGGTATTTGGGTTTTCAGATTTTTTTTTTCTTCAGGACAGCTGTGCAATTTAAATGTTTACAGTTCTGCACCTCTCATTCAGATTCTTGGTTTTCTATGGGTTTAAAATGTGGGATCTGCTTACTAAGTGAGGGATCCCTTTAACTGAGGAATATGCTTACTAACTTTGGTAAAGAGGCTGCACAAGTTTCTTACCACGGTTCTAGCTAGCTTGCCATTGCCTCAACTCCACGTGATACAGTCCTTGAACAAAAGAGCCTATATGCTGTCTATTTAAAGTATACAACAAAGTATTAAGTGCCGAATATCTGATTTTGGCACCAACTGTTTCGTCTTAGTGCCCACTGTTACGTTACCTAGGTGCCCTTTCTTTAGTGTTGTAGGTAGAAGCTATCGTGTTGCAACCTTGATGCTAATATTGTAATGAAAACTGAATTATTTGTAGAGACGGCGAGGACCTGGACAGTCAGGGAGATGGTAGCAGCCAACCTGATACCATTTCAATTGCTTCCCGAACCTCCCAGAACACGTTAGACAGCGATAAGGTGAGTTTCCCACGGGGTACCCTGTTCTGAGAGTAAATGCTTCATGCTCTAATGAGAGTTATTACCTCTAGAGGGGAGGGATGGAAACATTCCGGTGCGGTCAAGTTTTTCTTAAAAGTGGTCATGTGCAATAAAAATTAAAATTAGATGCAATAAGAGAACTAAGGAGATTGTCCAAGTCCAATAGATCATAAAGGAATTCTTTTTTTTTCCAAACTTGAATCTGCTGGCTTCTTATGGATTGTTCAAAACTTTGACCCAATTTAAAAGTAAAGTTTTATTTTCTGTGAAATTTGACACTTGAGGCACAGAGTTCTTTTTGATCTCAGTCTCAGTAAGCCTTTCTGAAAGCATGTCCTGTGCTTGTGGTGCTAGCCTGGGGCTGGTCGTGGCCATGTGTTAGCTTTGCGAAGGCCAAAATCCCATCCTCATATTCATAGGGAGTGAGCAGCCCCTGTCAAACAGGGGTGACCACCCCTGTCAAATAGGGGATCAGAGGGGATGGCTGTCCCCTATCAAGTCAGAAATGAGTGAGAAAATAAAAAATACTTCAAAACTATTTGAAAACACAGGTTTCTTTTTTAGGGGGAGGGGGAACGATTGGCTTATTATAACACTGGATAAAATTGGTCAGATGAGCTACTCAAGCTACACAAATAAATAATCAGTGCCTAATAGGCAGCTAAGTGAATAGGTTCTCACAGTGATGTTTCAGCAATTCCCATAGTCATCTAAAAAAGCTGTATTTTCTGTATTTTGACATGGCACTTAAAGCCTATGATCTTTTTTCCCATATGAAAAAAAGAGGGGAAGACAGACAAAAAGGAAGTACAAAGGTATTTAGGCTTGTTCTGGTATTTGGTAAAAATAGCCTATGCTTTGGCCTTGTGTGTTTATACTGAAACTGTTCTGTAGTCTCTGGTTGATTCTTCTCAAGATATCTATTGGAAAAATGGTTGCTTAGAGCAGGAAAAGCATCTTTCAGTGACTTCTGTGTTGCTGCTTTTACTCCTACTGCGCTTTATAGCACTATTCCATGCAGCTCCTGAGAATCATTAACAGGGCTGGCCAAGTGAAATGCCCTCAGGATGTTCTTAGTCTGATGTGAAGAGGAGTTTGAGCTTCTTACCAACAACCTGTTTAACAGGAATCATGAGTTAAGGAAGGAGAAATGGGGAGTTTCTAAACACCCAACAAATTAAATTTTAAGGTTGATTAATGGGCTTGGTGGTGTTAAAATAGCCTGCAGTTTTTGCGTGAATGTGTAAAACTCTTGATAGACTTTGCTTTGACAGGAAAAACAGACAAACTCAGATTGAAGACTGGGAAGTTGCTTCTCTTATGTATTGTATGTATCTGAGGAAAGGTACTACTGTTTCTGCACTCCTTAAAAGTGTACAAATTATCAAGATATCCTTGTATAATATTACACATACATGTTTTGGTGTGAATATGAAGGAGATAATTTTTTTAAACTGCTTAAAATATAAAATAGAAATCGCTAAGGAATGATAACAGGCAGAAGGTCAGTGAAATTTGTAGAATATGTTGACACTCTTGCTCAATGTGAGGCAGTCTCTCACTTTATATGTTAAGGATTCTTTTGCTGCAGTCTCTCAGGTTTAAAATCAACTCTTTGTTTTCTCAGCCTAGAAGCTTAAAATATGTTTGGATGTCTTACAGAGATGGAGCAAAATGATTTAGGGATTGTAGGTGCTGTCGATGTGGTTAGCCAGAAGGAACAATGGGGCTTTTCAGTCACATTCATTAAAATTGGAGTAAGTCCCAAATGGAGCTGGGATTCCAAACTGAGAAGCATTAAAAATATCAGCTACTTTGGAATAGTGTTAAGCAAGTGGTGAAATTGTTTAGCACTGCTGTTTCTGAACGTTTGCATGTTCACCTGTGTCCAGTTTTGTGGTTTAAAACAAAAACCAAAAAAAAAAAAAAGAAAACCCAAACTTCTCAAAATAATCAACAGTGGGGTAAAACCTCACTATCCTTACTATCCTAAGAAGTTATACAGGGAGGCTATCAAGAATGAAATATTCTATCAAAAACTCTATTCTTTTTCATATCCTCAGATATCTGTGCTGAAAGAGCTAAAACTCCTTAGCCTGGAGTATGTTGTTGAGTGTTACCCTGTAGAACTTTCCTCTTTGCATCCTGTGTTCTGACATGCTTTGCTATGCCTTAACCACTGAGAATAACTTCATGATTAGCGTCTGCACCTTTTGGGTTAGAACTGTAATTTTTGATTGGCTCTAGTTTTGCATGTTGCTTTTCATTAACGATTTGGATGATTCAATAGTTGGCATGTTTATAAAGCTACATCCCTCCCAGCTTAATGTCATATGAAAACTATATTGGAAAACGGGGTTAGAATTCAAAACATCTCGTCAGATAGGAGAAATGGACTGGCAAAATACTGTGCAATATAATAGGGACACATTTGAGCTATTGGGAATAGGTAGAAACAATTAACTGCTAATGAAGATGGTGAGAGGACTGAATAATTCTTGAAGCTCTAGAAATTTTGGAAAATCACAAGCAGAACATAATTTAAAAGTATGATGCAATTATGGAAAGGAGAAAAAAAAGAAACCCAGCAATCCCACACTGGAATGTCCGTACACAATGCCAAGCTATAAGACATGAAGTCCTCAGTCTTTGCTCAGTCCTCTTAAGTCCTCTCCTAGATGCTGCAAGCAGTGCTGAGTACAGCCTTTCAGCAAAGGTGAGGGCCACTGGAAGAGCATCCATGAAGAAAAGGAAAAAAAAAAAAAAAAAAGATTGACAGTCTACAAAACATAATGAAAGACAGAAGAGTTGCATTGGTTGAGCCTAAAAAGAAAAAGGCAGAAGGAATAACTGGAGATCTTCAAGAATGTAAAGGCTGTTGCTCAGAAGTATGGTGGTTTAGTGGACAGGACAAGAACACCAATTGCAAAGGCTGGGGAACCCTGGAGAACACTGGAGTTCTGTGGAATCTGCTTGAATAAATGTTAATGATGTGTCACATGGATGTAACTGGTCATGCTCTGGAGGAAGAGAAAGGGATAGACAAGATAACTTCCTAAGATTTCTTTCCACCACTTTTTGCTTCCTTGTATTAGGAAGTATTCTGGTGTATTTATCTGCCTATTTTGCAGGACAGGCTAAAACACATGCATAGCACTGGCCCATCCTCAAGCATGGGAAGGCATCATGCAGTCCACGATGAAATGTAAACTTTCTTTTGCTCTATCAAAGCCTTTCAGTTTTCCTAGTGAGGGCTGGTAACTGTATCCTTTCTGTAAATACTTTCCCTCCTCCTTTGGCAGCATTCCTTCCCCTTGCCTTGTGCAATGGCAACACTGGGGCTTTCGGGTGGCCGAATGGATGAGAGGTGACACACTGTCCATTCATTCCCCAGCTCCAGAGCAGGGATCTAGTTTTAACCCTCTGTTCTGAGCTTGGCTTCGCATGTAGGAAACGAAACAGAGAGGCTGAAGGAAACCATGTGGTGGGTCTGAGACATTTCTTGGTGCTCATTTGCTGAGCAGGTATTAACATGAAATAACCCAAACTGTGACTATGGTAGATGAGAAAGTGAGATGTTTTTAAAGGAACAGTTATCATAGGGGGTTGCCTTAAATAGTATAAGTCCTGCTAGCTACTCTGCATGGTCAGTGGAGTAATATTTTATTTTTAACTAATTGTCTTTTATGCCCAGCTGGTAACATTTTATATTGCTCTCTATTTGAAGTTAAATTTCCTTCACATGCTGCTCTAAGTTTGTGTGCAGTTCTTTGGATAATAGAAAAAGGACTGAAGCAGCAGGAGACAACCAAGTATTTAGTTTCTGCCAGCTGAGAACACAGAAGAAAGCTCCCATCAGCAGAAGAGCTTCTAGTTTTCTCTTTCAGTAAAAACAGGATGTGTTTCTGAACACACATCTCTTCATAGTCAAAAAGCAAGTCTGAGAAGCTACCTGGTCAAATCCTAGTACTCTTTTTTGAGCTAGAGCTTGTCTCACCCTTCTTCTCTCCCACAGTACAATTGTTTCCTTTTTGAAAAAGGATAGATTTTCACACTTCCAAATAAGTAGGAAATTTTATTAGATGCTCTCCCGTTTTTTCTCGTTTTCTTCTTCGCAAGCCGTTGTATTCAGCAGCACTGGCAGCAGTGATCTTTTGAGGGCCTGCATGGGAGAGGAACACTTAGTGCAGTGTCTCTGCATTCAGGAAACGCTGCAAGCATATTTAGCCAGGGAATGTGTGCAATGGAGTTTTCTTTTCTCTCCACAAATGACAGTGATTAAAAGGCCTCAGAGATGAATGTAGATGGTGAACATTAAATCTGAGCAACTGCAAGACACCGTGTCCTATGATTAGTTGCTTAATTAAATCCTGCACCTTTTCAAGCTACAGTTCTATTTCTGTCTGTCTTTTGTTTCTCTTCTAGTCTCTGTCTCTCCAGTTTCCATATTTCAGACATAGTCTCAATTATTTTTATCATGCATGACTAATTCAGTTTACATAAAGGGTTTCTTGAGAAGAATGGATAAAGCACATAAAAACCCCTGTTCAGTCTAAACTTGAGTTTAGATGGTGAAATAACCTTAACTATTCTCTTTGGTGCGAGTCAGCCTCCCAGTTCTGCCGAGCCTCCCTCCCCGCCAGCCAGTGCTGAGGGCCTTGCCAAAACTGTCCAGCAGCAGCTGTTGAGCAATGAGCTTAATCACAGACACTCCTTGCTCTCCAACTGCATTTAATCAGTGCAGAAGATGAATCCTCTTTTGCAGAATGTGTTATGTACAGTAAAAAAAAAAAAAAAAAAAGATGAAGATGAGATGAAGAAGAGAAACAGCGTTTTCTAACTATTCCAGCTGCAGGAAGGATGAATGGCTGTTCTCAGAGATGGGATAGTTGGGAAATACTCTCAGTCTGAACTAGTTCCTTTGTGAGCATAGTCTATGCTTACAGACAGGATGTGAAAAATACAGGGTTGTTTTTGGTCTTTTAGACAGCAGTAGAAAAACTATGTACTGACTTGAATTTTGGAGCTCGCATGTTTGCAAATGGGTGCAACTGGCATTTGGATGCAGGCAGTGCACACCGTGTGCTGAAGTGTGAGTGCAAATTGAGCTGGGGCGGGGGGAATCCTGACAAACCAAGATATCCCTTTCCCATGTAGTCTCAATGACTGGTTATGCTTCAGTAGTCTCTGACATAATCCGTGACAGCCTTTTCCACTGGACTTTAGTACCTTTTAAAGTATTTATTGATCATTGAGTCTGAGAACCTATTTTTTTTTCTGTTAGAGGAAGGAAAAGAACTAACATCCATATTATAGCTAAATGCATTTGCTCGTAAAATGTATTTTAATCCCTCTTTGCAGGAAGTGGAGGGTCAAAAAAGCAACTAGAGCCCCCAAGCTATATTCTTGTGGGTATTTAGGAGAAAATATGCCTAAATGTAATTTCTGCAAAGTCTCTATTTATTACTCTGTTGGTACTTGTAGCGACTGGGGGAGGGATATAGATTTCCCTGAGAAAAGTCTACGGTCTGCATTGGACACCTCGTGAAGTCACACTCCATTGGCTTTTTCATAGACCCCATCAGGCACACAGATGTTTTCAATTGTTTCTGAGTTTGAAGAAGGCTGCAACATAAATCAATACCAGAAAACAAGGGAAAGCGCTCAGCTTTTTCCCCTTTGACATAGTTTACATAGACAGAAAAAGTAATATGACACGGAGGAAGAGGGAAGGGAATGAGAAACCTTTAGTGAGGGCGAAAGTATATGTTTCAAAAATGTACACCTTGTAATTTGGGCAGTGGAGCTGCCTGGAGAGATGTAGTAGAGGCAATGTGATCAATGTTTTGTCTTCATTTAAATGGGTGTAAACTGATTTACTTTTCTTGAAATACTAGATAACAGGGGAAGAACACTCCTATGTATCTCCTGCATCCCCCTGCAAAGCAAGGTGGTTCCTTCATTGTGTGGTTCCTCATGTGCACCACACAATGAAGGTGAAAAGATGGTGAAAGACGGAGAGAGCCTGGGAAAGCTCTGGAGCTGCTCCAGGCTGCCTGCTAGGAATCATGGCCTGGGCCTGGCTGCAGGCTTGAGGAAGAGAAGGCTGGAATTAGCCTTTGAGTCTTGCAGCTTTCTTGTTGTCTCCTCTAAAACTTGCTTTCAGTAATAAGCAGTGGCAGCGTAGTAAAGCTTGCACTTGGCATTTCACTTTAAGACATTTAAATAACATGATAAATAATCATGCAAATCTCATCTCTCGTTTCCCTAAAGCTCATGAGACTTAGCTGGCAGCCAGGTAAAAGCATAAGTGTAACAATAGTCAAAGCATAGTGTGACAGGAATCATGTATAATATGTCAGTGTAGCAGAAATCATGTTTTATCTGTCAGGATACAGGAATAATGTAATGTACGTTGGTGTAGTGTATGCTTCTGTATTTGCCGCAGACCTCACCGAGTTTTTATCAGAGTGCAGTGTTACCTCTACTACTACCTCTACCACTACTAAATCCCTGAAGTTGGAGGATTTAAAACCAGCTGAGATCAAATAGGAATGTTGCACTGGAGCAGTCTGAATTGCTGCAGTCCTAAGTAACTTGGAGCACTCTTGCCATACAGAAGGAGAGGGAATTCTCTGAGCAGTCATTGTTTAGTTAAGTTAGGTGTATGATCGAGCCCTGAGCAACTTTGGGAGCTTTGAAAAATTCAGATAATTTTCATTTTATTATCAAAGCAGATGAATCAAAGATAGGTGGCTTAGGCAAAGTAATTCTGATGAGATGCTTTGGATGATAGGAGGGACCCTGAACTCTCGCTCTCTTAAGGCAAATTTGTGTGCATTAATTTAGGGAATCTGCAAAAGGTGAAAGCCAGGAGCCTATGGGGGGGTTTCTGCCAGGGTTGAGTATTTGGGAGCCTTGCTGAAAGAGGTTTATGCTGAATTTTGCATTTATATATGGTATATCCTGGGTTATTTTGTGATTTGTTTATGTAGGGCGAGAATGGGATGGGAATGGGCCAGTCAGTTTATTCAGAAAAGGTGACATTCTCCTTTTAAATTACAAGATCCAGAGCTGATGAATGATTGTATTTAGTAATAATGTGGCTTTTTGTCGCCAGTTATCACCTATAATATTATTCTGAAGTGACTACTTCAGCTTTTAGGGTAGCAAGTTTAGCGAGAAAAACGGCTCAAGTCCTCCACCCAACACTGACACAGCCAATGTACTTTGAATACGGGCCGAGACGAGCAGGGTTAAAATATGTACGAAAACATTAGAACTGTCTCATTTTGAAGGTACATCCTCCTAATGAGGGAAGTTCCAGAAGCTGCTTATCTCACCAAAAGCGTGCACGCTGCTGGGAATCCCAGCTAGGTAGCGGTGCGCTAGGGAAGGGGCAATTGCGAACGCTCACCTACCTTGTGGTATTTACTGTTCTCCACAGCTGTCGGGCGGCTGCGAGCTGACTGTGGTCATCCACGACTTCACAGCCTGCAACAGCAACGAGCTGACCATCCGCCGGGGCCAGACTGTGGAGGTGCTGGAGCGGCCCCACGATAAGCCCGACTGGTGCCTCGTGCGCACCACAGATCGCTCGCCAGCCGCCGAAGGCCTCGTCCCCTGCGGCTCCCTCTGCATCGCTCACTCACGCAGCAGCATGGAGATGGAGGGCATTTTCAACCACAAAGGTAGGAAGCAATGAAAAAAAAAATGAAGCAGAGCTGTCACTGGGTAGTGCAGTGTTATCATGTCTCCTTACTGCTGTGAACAGGTTAAATATGTGTACCCATCCTATCACTGCCACTGGAAATGGCTGTTTGGGTGTTTTGTTTTGTTGAACCAGAGCAGAGGTGGCAAAATTCATTCCCTTTTCCAGCACAGCTCTGAAATCTTAACTTTTTTATTCTCTTTCCAGAAGCAGGAAAGAATGCACCTCTGAAGAGTAGATAGGTTATTTTTGTGATGATTTTTAAGGTTTTGCTATCTGGTAGTTCCTTTGCTCAGATTCTTCCATTAGTAGCATACACAGCAGGAGCTTCCTGGATGCAAGGCCATAAAGTAGAAGTCTGAAGGATTTAGCTGTGTGGTTGGAATACTTTTTTGACCTCCAGTATGCTGTAACCCTTTGGATGGAGAGAGTATACAGCTGTTTTGATGATAACATTGGGAATGGCATTCAGGCCTCACTAAAACATTTCTTCCTTTTACAAGAGGAATGAAATTGTGGAAATATTAGCTGTTATGGGCTTTCTTTTTTTCTTTTCTCATGTTTTCTTTTCTTTTTTGAACAACGCTTAGAGAATTGATAAAAGTCCTGTTTCCTTTGGAGCTAGGGGATTTTACTTTTGAATATGGAGAATTTTATTAGGAGAGACAGATTCTGCTGAACAATAAGTAATGTGGAGAGCACTGAGCCTGTCAGGACTCCTAAGGGACTCCATGCAACAGAGACAAAGCTATTTTCCTCTTTAAGTGGAAAACATTTTGTCCAGACCAGTGGTCTTAATCTGTATTTCTTTCTGCCTCTAGCATTTGTATGAGGGGAATGAGGTGGAAAGTTCATTTAGCTTTTTTGACATATTACTTTTAAAAGAGAGCATTAGTTGTACTAATAAAGCAAACTGACAGACAAGAGAAGACTTATGCTAGAATCAAAACTGTTTGCGGGGCTGCAATCTGAGGTGACTTCTGTTTTTGCCTCTGCCGCGAGCTTCATGTGGAATGTTGCGGCACATCACGTAAGCCCTAGCTGTTAAGATGCAGCTGCAAATTGTTTATTCCCACTTTGCTTCCTGGGTGTCAGGCTTCAGGAGTTGGAATTTTGGTTTGCAGAACTTCCTATGCATGTGACTGCAGCTAAAATCAGTGTGAACAGTCTTGAACATAAACATTCCTTCATACAATTAAGGCATAGGGGAAAAAATGAGCTTCATACTGAGCACTTGAAACTGCTGGATGCCTCTGAGTTCAGTTTGTGACTCATTACTGTGTCCCTTGAAGGAGGTTGATAATGTTCATTTATTTCACAGAGGGATTACAGAAATGAAACAAAATTAGTAGAATGTTTTGATTTTATTTTTTTCTCCTGTAGTGAAAAGTATGTCCAACAATGCCACAGAGGAACTGCTTATTCTTGCTCAAGTGCTGAGTTTACTCAAAGATCTCTAAATAAGGCATTGGGGAATATGCTAATCAGAAGAGTCAGGAAAAATCGATGATCTCAGTTTTTAAGTATTGTTTTTTTGTGGGCATTGATTGAAGTAGGTGTTTAGGAAAAGAACAAGTGAATGACTTGCATAACTTAAGGCTCTCTGTCATGCACTTGAGTGGTCAACTTTCAGATGTCGTATTTCCCAGATTTTCAGTGTTGTATTCTGCAACTTTATTTTTTTTAATATAGGTGCTTCCAGTTTTTGAGTGATTCAACAAATGAGGATTTTGGCCTCTAGAATGTGTAGGTCTGAAAATGTGTGATGTGTGAGGCTCTGTGTGTAAGCATTTTAAATCTGAGTATTTCTGTACAGTTCGTGGGCTACATGAAGTAGGCATGAGTTGGGAAATTCTGTAGATCTGGCATCCCAAGCTGCTGTTAGACAACACCTTAAAGCAGAAAGGTTTTACATAACTGCAAAGGTAATCCACAAGTAATTCACCACTACCAAGAAAATAAGAAATGGCAGGGTGGCTGCTTGTGTTTGAGGGTTTTTTTTTTTTGAGCATTTAGCCTATATAAATGAGGCTTTTGAGGGAGTGAGTCAATTCAGCGTGTTTCTGATATCATTTGCACTTCATAGTTCTCTTAGTAACATCTTCTCATTTTAGTAATTTCTGTAAAACTACATTCAAAGTGTTACCGAGGCCCCATAATTTGCACTGTAATCCCTACAATTTCATCTTTCCAACCGTATTATCTGTTTGCCAACTGAACAAGCAAATTGGCAAACCAAGAAAACCAGTATCGGAGCTGGAGTAAACTTCAAAGGTCTGAAATGACAAACCTCTTATTTTGTAGCTAAATCCTAAGTTATGCAAAACCAGTTTTCATTACTGAGCAGAGAAATGTTGGGCGACATTTAATGCCTTCAGTCATCTGAAATGTGGACTATTTGAAATAGGGTAACCTGAACAATTAGGAAAGAAGGCACTATGTTAAGTGTAATGTTCCTTGTCCACTCTTTATCTATCAACCACAAAATTATTTTATTCTTGTGTAGTTAGGAGACAAGAGGTGACAGTCCAAAAAATGACCCCCAATTTACCCATGAAAGATTGTTTGTGCTACTTGTCTTCAAAGTGTCTTTAATAATTGAAATACCAAAGGTCAATATCAATGGGTAAAAAGTTGCATGGAGATACTTAAATTTTCAGAGTTTTGTAGCAGTTGAGAGCAGATATTTTGTTGGTAATGGGAAGGATTACATAGGAAAAAGACATTCATTAGGTGGATAGTCACTTCAGGGAAGGGTTGATTGCAGATTCCAGACCTCTTGCTCACTGCTGGATATGAAATCTATTTTTATAAATTATTTGGGTCATTTAATCAATCTGTCATGCGGCTTACAGATGAGTACATTTTAGAAAATCTAATTCCCTTTTTTAATGGGGAAAGATGACAAACAAGTGGGTAGAGAAGAGGGTGAATAACAGTTGGTGCACCCTGCAAAAAAAGGTAATTACTGGCTTTGGAAGAACATGTTTTTCACAAGTAATACATAAGGCAATGTATTTTTTTTTCTTTTTTCCGTGATTCTCCACATGTTATTGGAAATGAGAGAGAGAGTTCTTATTTGATGCTTTTTCCTTTTTTAATGCGTTTTCTTCTCACTCTAAAATTGTTTTTATATGGATAGATCTCTTTCCTTTCTTGGCAGAACATTTATATAGCCACAAAGCTTTGAGTAAAAGGCAAGGGACAGGCTTTGCTGGAGCCAAATACAACTTGTAAACTGAAGAAACACAAGAAGGAGCATTACAAATTGTTTGCAAATCTTATACCCATTTAGACTGCAGGTTTGCTGACCTTTCCACCTTGGTGGGTGCTTCTTGAAGCCTGAAGAGTCCTTCATTTCACACCCTGTAAGTGCCCTTGACTGAAGAGCTACAAGGACTGCAAGGCAGGGCTCATGAGGCCATCTGCCCTCTCTTTAAGGGTTTTTTTCTGGCAGGGAGTGGGAGGACATTTTATAATACAGGCCACTGAGTGGGATAAAACAGGAACTTGCAAGTTGTTACGTTTTTTAAGTTTGCTTTGCATAACTGGAAAACTTCTCTTCCAAAGGGTAATTTTAGAGGGGAGGGGGGAAGAGCGTAAAGGTCCAGTGTGTCGTGTATGACCAAGAGCTGTGGATGTTCTGGCTGAGAAATGCCATTTCCATCCTCAATCCAGGCGCTGCCATGCAGGGAGAGGCAGCTCCGGACAGCTGCAGCACAGGGGGATTTTCTCAGGTAAAAGGGGGAAACGCTCTGGGTAGCTGAAGAAAGGCTCTCCATTTAAAGGGGCAGCAAAGGAGGCTGGAAACGGTGGCTTTCGCAGCAGTTGTTTGCTTAAGAGCAGAGCGGGGCAGCGGCGGGGGAAGACTTGTTGTTCCAGGGCTGTGAGCGAGCAGAGGGTGAGCCGTGAACGAGGACGGAGACCCTGCGGTGGCTGCAGGCCAGGCCGTGCTGCTGTGGAGACGCCCAGCACTGCCTGCAGCTGCAGGAAATGGAAGCGCTGCGGCCGAGGCCAGCGAGGAGAGGCGTGGCCAGTGAGGGGGGTGTTTGCTGCCTTGCCATGGGGCTTCGCACTTCCCAGGACAGCAGAAAGAAAAGTGATCAGATTCTTCTACGCAGGCAGGTCAGATGGGATGCAGAAGCTACATGGAGCAATTAGCTCAAGTAGGTCAAGGCGCTGAAGCTTTATCTGTTGTATCCATGTTGAATCAACTGCTTGCTAATAAAACCTGTGCAGCGAACTTTCCATCCAGGTTGTCAGCTGCTAGGAAGTCTCCTGGGGGCTTTCTTGCCTTGCCTTGGAAAGCTGAGCTCAAATTAGCCAATAAATTGGAAAAGCCTTGCTGCATTGTTTGGTTCAGCCTTGCTGCATTTTTGGTTCAATCTAGTTGTCAGGGGCTTTCAAATTGTACAGGAGTGCAGGGGTTTTGTTAACTGAAGGTCAGCTTCCTATCAGGTGTTCTGAAAGACTAATAAACCATACACTTCCATGTAGTCACCAGTATTTTGCCAAGAGGCATTTAGACTAATAGCGACAGAGGTAGTTGATATGTGTATCTGCATGTGGGGCTTTGTAAACCATGTACCTGTGCTTTGGTGCAGGAAATAAAAATAAAATACCTACAGTATAAAAGTAGACCAAGAATTCTATATCCTAACTTTCCCACCTTGTGGTTTTCAGTTGAATTTGCAGTTAAGAACATGTTTTGAGCATAAGTAAATCTAAATAGAATATGAGCCGTGGATTGTTCTATTAGATCATAACCGTTGCACAGAGCTTTATAGCCAAGCTGTATCAGATGGTCAGAGTCAGCAGCCAAATTCTAATTCACCCGTGAATAAGCAGCAAGGTTTGCATGAATTCATTCTCTTGTGTTTTTCAGCCCTAAACTGTCATGAGTTGTAACAATTTTAATGGAAGTCACAGTTTAAATTTCTAGAACAGTTTTGTATTAAAGGAGTTTATACATGCTCCAAAACTTAAGGGGATTGCTTTCTACATACATCTGCTGCTAACTTATGCACTATTCTCTTACTATAACTCAATCCAGATAGACTTGTGAAATATATCTGTATTTTCAGTGTTGACTCTATGTGGGTGTATGTGGTTACTTTATCTCTGAAAATTTTGTACAGAGGTAATGAAAACTTTTGTCCTATTTGGGAATTCAGCATTATATCTGAGAGAGAGTGGAGAATTTTCTAGTTCTGTCTTGAGCATACTTTTGGCCCCAGGCAGCTGACAAATTTATTTCCCTCCTTATAAATCCTAGCCGGAAAGGAAGTGTGTAAAAGTATCTGCTTCAGAATAGATGTATTTGCACAGCTGATCTTTGGATGGTACAAGGTGGTCATAAACCAGTGATTCTGATGGCTTTGGATTGCACAAGGGAATTATTATTTTGCTTGCAATTAGCCTTTCTCTGACAGCAGTCTCTTTCTAACCAGGCATAACAGAGTATAAACCAAAGTGATATGTTGCAACTGAAGAAAAACATCCTGGAATGTTGTTTCTTTTCCCTAATCATCCATTTTCAGGTGCAACAAATTGTTTAAAAGTTACTTCAATTTTAGGAGCTGCTTCCTGAGGGTGTCTTTGTTAGCCTTGGATTGCTTTGGATTAAGTCAAACTTCAGAGCTTGTGCTGGCCTGCCGAAAGCAACCACAGGATTTCTCTTCCATTTCTGTGAGTAGCTTGGTGAGAAAAGGGAGAGTGGGGCTAGACCAGCTCCTAGGAAGTAAAGGTGCTCCTGGGGACACAGAGTCATTGTGGCTGCACGACAACTGGCCTGTTCGTGAGAGGCAGCGAGGAGTTTCTGGTACTTTCTTTTGTAACTCGTCTTGTTATTCGTATTTGAGTGCCATATGAGCATTTTTATGTAATGAGTTTGTCTTCTAGCACAGAGCTGTGTAATGCTGACAATGGCCATGAGATCTTCTCGTTTTTTTTTTGTTTTGTTTTTTTTTCTCTGCCATTCTAGTTTTCAAGCGTTTTTGTTATTTGTGTTAGTATTCTTAACTTTGGTTGTGGGTGGGGAATCTGTGTTTTCTGCTTCGTGGAGAAGAGAAAATGGGCAAGGAGTTGGCTCAGGTGGATTGGCACCTTGGACACCTTGTTGGAGGTCACTACATCATCATCTGCCATCACATTTTGACTGCTAAGAGAAGCAGCAGTGACTTAAGCCAATTCTGCTTTTGTGAAGAGGTTATTGAAAATGTATGTGTTGCTGAATTAGTTTCACTTCTTCCTCCAATTAAATAATGCGATATTAGTCATTAGTAAGTATTATAGAAATGATGCATCACTTTTACTGCAGTCGTAACAGTTACTAAGAGATGCGCTTGTCCTCTCTTGTAAATTGATGGCATTGGTTTCAAGTCACCATTGTACCATGTTTTACTACTTTTGCTAGTATAAATTCCTTGGTGCAGATCCAGGCTGGATTGTGCTTGTGTTTCTTTTAACTTTCAGAGTTGAGTGCGGTTTGCAACAGGTTTTTCTCTATCTGGGGCGGTTACTGGACTTGAATTATTTGCTTTCTAACATGGGAGTTACACAGAAGAGATAAAATTTTCATAACAAAATGTGCGAAAGAAAGATCTTGACGAATAAAGCAGGACTCGGTAGTAAAAACATAAATCAAGTGTAAACAAGGAAGTGAGGACTAAAGAAAGGAGTTAGTTGAGCACAGTGAAAAAATGTTTTAGGCAGTATCAAGCAGAAGAGCTTTATTTATGGTGTCAGCCACCCAGTCTTGAACTACATGTCATAGTGCAGTTATCTCAGTAGATAGTCATTTAAAGACACCTGTCTTTGGTGGCTGCTCCATCCCAGAGCATTTTCTGATCCCCTCTTCTATATTTTTTTCACGTACAACTAAATACAAGCACTCTAAATTGTTGGTCATTAGTGTGGAGCAGGCTTAGGTGTTTTATTCTTTCATCTTAGAGGTACAGGAGGACTATGTGCAGTTATGCCAGGTACAATCTCAAAACACTGACTCAGAGCTCAAAGGCTCAAGGGCTATGGTGACACCTACAGAAAATGCACTTATGCTAAAGGTACACACTGTAGTCTTTTGTGTAAGATTTGCTTGGTTAAACAAGAGTCTTTCATTTTTGAGGATAGTAATCTCATGTTTTTATCACCAAGAGCCATGCCTGTTAGGATAGAGAGTCAGTCTGTTTAGCCCTTTTTGTTTGTTTTGGGAATTTAACATTGAATATTACCAATATAAAACGTTCACTGAGGTTGTCACTTGCTTTGTTCAGGAGAAACAGAAAAAGACAGAAAGTTTGTGGCAAGTAACAAAAATGCGCTCTTGCACCTGAACTCTTAACTGCAGTCGTGCTGGAAACTCATTGTCTTAAATGATGGCATTTTAAAATATCTAAAGTTGCTTTCTAAAATATCTAAAGTATAGGATTAGACTGGCCATTTCACAACTACATTCGTACAGTTCTAATGAGTGGCAGTGACATGAATTGAACTGTGTGACCATTGACTTTTTGTTTCAGAGCTACATTATTTTTGGTAGGGAGAAGTAAAATCTGTATTATATAACGCAAATAAAACTGTCTTGTCATTTTCAGGGCTGAATTATCCCATTACTTGCATTGAGAGTATCTATAAAAACGTTAATTACAATGCAGAAACACTCACATATTTGGGAATTTGTTTGACAGTACCTTTTTTTTTTAATTTTCTGTCGCTTTCATATCTGAGAGGCAATGCATAATGATAAAACCCTATGCTGTGGCCTTTTTTTCTCCCTTATTCCTTTCCTTTTTTCCCCTCATGGAAGTATTATCCTCCAGGTATATTTAAACATGTTTGGTAGCAAATATGTGTGTATAGCAAAAAAGTGAAGTGTGATAAATGTGACAAAAAATGCATGTGTGGTAAATACTTACAGAAAATGCCCATTTTTGCCCTTACTGTCCTGTTGGATGTACAGAGGAGCTGCTGTTTGATTTATTTTGATGAAGTAGCTTTAATAAAGCAAGCTGCCAAAGTGTGCAAGTTTTCAGTGTTAACTGCCTCCTGTTTGAAATCCTGGCACCCTTCAGGTGCGCTCAGTGCCAGTGTGCCTTGAGCCATCCCCTGAGCAGTCTGGCAGTGAGTCCCCATGGCTTCCGCCTGCTGCAGCTGGCAGCACTGGTAGCTTGACCACAGCTATTCCCCAGCAGTACCAAAGTGGAGCGTGGCATGGATTCGATGGCTAATGTTAACCAGCAGGTACCCAGCACAGACCTCAGAAGTGAGTATGCCGATGTGCAGGACTTGAACATCGTGCCCTCTTGCAGAGAGTACATGTCTGTTTCTGAAAGCATTCATTTTTAATGACCTAGCTTGGTTGCTGGTACTGCCTTTCTTTTTATGTCACTTGAAAGGAGTGAATTTTAAGTCAAGAACATACTTTCATATTCTGAAAACTTCTGAGGAATATACTCTTATCCTTTTCTTTTGTCCGTGACTACTTGCATTTCCAGGAAAGATAATTAGCCAAGATTTCATGTTAGGAAGCATCCAACTCCTGTATGTGCAGTTACAACTGTTTGAGAAGTGAAACCTTTGTTTACTGGATTATTTTTTCATCTCAAGAGGCTACTTCCTTTTTGATTTTTCTTTGGGGAAGGGAGGGAAGAGACAGGGTGTCTCACTAGATGAGGAGTCTAGAAAACTCAAAACAATGAACGGTATGAAGTGTAACTTGCATAATAAAAATGTTAAAAAGACCATTCTTCTTCAATGCATCTTCACTGGGACGGCAAGTTTCTGTGATTTCTCCAACAGAGAGACCCGACATAGCAGATTTCCTTTCCTGTCCGACCCCTGGCTAAGCTGCAAATGTGTGGAACAACATTCCTTGGACCTGTCCAGAAGATTTAGTTTGAATTATCTGAAGTCGGTTTGTTGTGGTTTTGCTGACAGTGGCTGGGATCCCTCAAGCCGCTTTGGCATTCTGCAGCGATGACTGTGCTAAGGAGTCAGAATTTTCCCAAAGCCTTTCCAGATAAACAGCCAAGCAGAGACACTGAGCATCTCAGCACTCCTTTGAAAGGCCTCTTCGTTCCTGGGAGCGGGAGACATGCCCCCGTCCCTCGGTTACAGCCGGAGACAGAATTAAAAGCAATAGCCTAATGGTAAAGATGAGAAGTAGCTTGCAGTTGCATGTGCTTTTTTATATTCTATCTTACTGTGGGTATGAACAACAGTTTTGGACATGTCCTGCAACGCTGGAGACAGGAAGGATTTGTTTAGATCCTGGGCTTGGTCCTAAATAGTTGTTTAAATGCTTCATTTCCCGATATCCTTAATTAAAGCCTGAGAGCTTCGGTGACTTGGTATCAGTTGTGCTTGACAAATGCCTTGCCCTAGTTGCAGAAAGGAAAGTTATGAAACACTCAGCTGAAAATACGGCGTTTATCATCAATCAGAAAATAATTTCTCCAGTTTAGCGTTTAAAACATTTAATGAGATGGCTCAACCATAAAAACACGCAGGCTGCTCTGCTCCATTCCACTAGCCCTCACCCCCTGTGGAAATGCCATAGTATGTCGAAAGGAGTTCTTGGAAATCACAAATTAAGGATGTTCACACAATTCACTGCAAAAATGCCATTTCTGGCTGGTTTAATTTAAAGGTTTTTTTGGCAGCTGGCAGGGCTGGGAGTGCAGGGCAGGAAATAACGTGTTGAATGTGAGCCGAAAGGGCCACTGTTCTCCTGATTCCGCTCCTCGCAGACCGGCACTGTTATCTGGGAGACCGAGGCACAGGGAACAGGATGAGCTTTGTGTACAGAACCGAAGAAACTGGATCCTAGCGGGGCAGCTGTGCTCCAAGGATTTGCACTATGGGCACATTGTGTCCTGGGGTAAAGCCCAAGTCAGGCTCCTTTCAGAATATTAATCTCACAGCAGGAGCTCACCTTGGAAGACATAGCCACAGATTTATTTGTTAATGTGTTTTTGGCCATTCTGTGGTATTTTGGGTTGTGTGACCATATTCTTATGTGAGGTAAAGACCCTGAAATCCTATCTGCCCAAGATAGGATTTGTGCACAGGGCTGGCGGCTTTTTTTTTTTTTTTTAATGGGAATTATAGGAACATAAGAGTTACGGTAGTTTGGAGTTGGGCGTCTGTCCAACCTTGGATCCCATGTCTGGGTAATCTTTGTTCCTGTACACCTTGGAGAGCTCTAAATCTTTTCTCTCCCACCTGCAGAAATACAGTTCAAAATTATTAGAGCTGGGCAGTGCTAGACAACAAAAGAATTTGTCTTGGAACTGTCTGCAGAAATGGCTTTGAAATATCGGCATTTAGACACTGACCCAACTGATTAAAGTATTCACTATTTCTCTGTTGATTCCAACTGTCTTGAGCATCCCTACTTTTGGGATGAATTTAGAAAATACCTTTATAGCACTGGTTTCAAAATATCTAGATCTCTTTTGTAGGGAATGCTGGATATAGAAGGGTGAACATTCCAGAGATGGACATGCTGAGTTTTGCTCAAGGATGACGTTGGCTTTTAAAGCATTTATTTTCCCACTGCAGCCTTTGAAAGTTTTCTTCTTCCTCCCAAATGATAAATATTAAGGCAGGAGGTTTGGTTGTTCAGTAAGAACTTCCTGTTGAAGCTCTAAAGCAACCTAAGTAGGTACCTGAAAACAGACTCTCAGCATTTTATTAACTTCCATTTCTTGTTTTGCTTGCTTTGCCCAAGCTGCCACAGAGTGTAATAGGTCCTTGCAAGGATTAGGTTGGAATGTTGTTTATCCTTGTTCAAATATAAGTTAAGATGTTGTTTCTATTAACATGCAAATGTTCTTGAACATGAGAAATGCAGTCAGCTGAGCTCCGGTTGGCGCCTTAAACAAAATACTAAGGGGATGAGTATTTCCATTCTTGTATGAAGACTCATTCTTGTGGCAAAGTGTGATTGCAGACAGTGCAGGGAGCAGTCAGTGTGCCTGTCAAAGGTAGAACGAAAACTCCGTCTGACGTTGTCCATCAGTGAGCTACGAGATTGATTGTAGGAAGCTGATCACATTCCTTCAGTGCCTTAATATTTATGGGCATGCAATGCTTCAGGTACCTGAACCCCACAGGGTGTGTGGTACGTTATCTACTAAGGATGTCACTCTGGGGATTTTGCCTTTGCTTACTCATGGGATGATTTCCCTCCCTCTTAAGCTCTCTCTTGAAAGACAGGGAGATGTTTTGACTGTGACTTTAAAATCTTTGGGAATATACATATATATTTTTGTTAATCAGCCTAGACACTTTCTGTGTTACAGTTTTAAGTGACTGAGAAGTGTCTTAAGCTACCTGGGGTCTGAAGAGCTTGCTGTCAGTTCTTCGCTTTAAAAATTAACCTGATAACTGCCTACTTTTTAAAAGAAAAATGATGCAAAATGTTTAGCCAAGAAAACACACTTCAGCTTTATGCATGTAAGGAGGAAGAAGAGTCAATAGTTAAAAAATAACTTCTGCTTTGAAATTTGTTCTTTTAAATGCTGTCAAACCACCTAAGTTGGTTTGTAAGTACTTTGTGAAGCCAGTTAAGGTCTATTCTCCCATTTGGCTGGTTTCTAGAAATATTTAAGTAGAGGATGGAGGTGAGAGCAACTCAGTGTTTCAGTGCTGAACATGCCATGTAATCAAAGGTGTTCTGCACTGAGCTGGGCTCTGTGGCCAGCCTTGGTTTGGCCTAAAGCTGTGTTCCACGTAGACTCTTCTGCTTGCTGAATTTGAGTTGCTAGAGTAGTGCTTTCTTATGAAGAATGACATGCTGCAAAACGTGGTTGAAGTGAGGAGCTCTCTACCAGGCAGGGAGCACTGATAGAGGTGACGGTCCCACGTACTGAAAACCTGGCAGAGTTGAGGACAGAGAGGGCTTTGTGGCAGAGCTGCAGCTGGGCTGCAGAAAGGCTTCAATGGGCTGCTTGTCTATGCCTGCAACGCGTGTATTCTGATACTGGTCACTGCTCCAGGTGGAAGCTGGGAGTTTAGAAACATTTTTGAGTATTTAAGGCTAATCAGGGTAATAATGATACTAAATAATGTTCCCTGCATGCTGATTCAAGAAATAAGATATGTTTGCAGTGCAGAAATCCTTTCTCTTTTGCTTTTCGTCAGCAGGAGAAATTATGGGTCCAAGTTTTCTGTCTTTAATCAACGGACCTTGGGCAGTTGGAATTATTTCTTCATTTGTGCATGATAGGTTCTTGAATCAAATTCTTGTCTAATAACCACAATCACTCTGCAGTGAGCTCAGGTGGAGTCTTCTGGTTCCACTTAACACAACTCCTTCCTAGTGTCCTTGATCTATTCTTTTTCCCCAGTTAACCTGTGGAATACACTGTGTGCACAGTGATCCCTGCAGTCATTTCCCTTACCCTTGCCCCCTCCAATTTCAGTTTTCTCCTTTGAGAAGGGACCAAAGCAAAAGCTGCAGATGATGGTGCTGAATTTGAGTAGGAAAGAAATAATTTATTGCAGTACCAAACTACAAATGATGCAATTCCCACAGTGCTGTCCATGTTGTCTTGCCTATTTGTTATTGCTTTAAATTCAATCTTTATGCAGTTAAAAGCTTTCTTGCAAATGGAAATCAATATTTGGAAGTTGTATTAATAATTTCATTAAATTTTCTAAATTTCAACTAAGATTTGTATATGTAACTATAAATAAGAATAGCTGGATATTTTTCATTATACTTGATGTGTGTGGGAACTATTGGGGAGAAAGGGATTGTTTCAGTTGTTGTTTTTATTCCTCGGCAACTAGAAACTTAAGAATCATTATCAGATGTTTAAAAACTTCACGGAGAATAAATTAGACTAAATGTAAGTCTCACTGTTTCTGGCAAAGTATAAATATCACATATCCCGAGGAAAAGGTCTTTTTCTTGTTGGAGTTTGTTTTTGGAGGGATGGAGCAATGTTTTTCACTTAAGAATGTAGTATTTGATGAAAATCACCTTGAGTTAGAAGAAAATGCTGAGGATCTAAGATTAACAGTTTCAATATGGGAGACCTTGAAGGAGAAAACTCAGAATTTAGAATGCCTTTCCTTAGAAAAATGAAGTAGTATTTTAATCTCAGGGAGATGGTGCACACAGCTGTTTAATGTTGCAAGCGAGTCACCATGTGTGTAGTGCTAAATAGTGAGGGGCCCTACAGGTTCTCCCTCAGTTCCTGCCTATTCCTGCATTACATATGTTGCGTTACAGCGTTGCTTGTGCTTTTGTCATTGACAGCCTCCTCGTTGTCCTTATTTTTGTCTTTCCCACTGCAAGTCTGTGTCTTTTACCGCACTGAATCTCATTTTAAGGCTATTTTTTCATGACATTATGATGTAAGCATTTAATTACTGTTTTTGCAAGAAACTAATCCTTACTTTGGCTTCATCGCTGTTTATCTCCTGAACCACTTACTGTATCTTTTTGTGTGTTTCCTAAAATAAGATGCTGAAGTGTTCAGAAGAAAAGTACTAACATCTTGTGTTTGTGAAGTGTCCAACCAATTCCTAAAGCTAAAGAAGTAATGAATTGTTATGGGCAAATGCGGGTGTACTCTTCTAGGCGAAGAATTCATTGTATTAAAAAACAAAATACTTGCAGTTTTAGTTTACTGAACAGGGAAACAAAATAATAAATTAATAGTTTATCTTGTGGAATAAGAGCTTGAAGGTGAATATATCTGAAGTGCACTTTATAAAACAGAGCAAGGTTTCAAATGAGTTTACAAAAAGGAGAAAGGGCTGTATCTGGGTTGTTAATTTTTTTCACAAATAAGGTTGCAAACGAGATGAACATGAAGGCAGAGTTTGTTCTTTTATACAGACTTTGTCC
Source organism: Crypturellus tataupa (assembly GCA_034781795.1). Lineage (NCBI taxonomy): Eukaryota > Metazoa > Chordata > Aves > Tinamiformes > Tinamidae > Crypturellus > Crypturellus tataupa. The sequence goes on from JAWLRI010000190.1 coordinate 335,532, forward strand.
AGAGAAATGAAAGTTTTAGGGTAAGTGCTTCTTTAGCTGACCGCAAAATGTCTGTCTTGTCTGTATTTCTTTTTGCATTAGCTAAAGCATTAAAAACTCTGCCCTGTAAAAGAGGCTTGTTAAGCAGGATGTAGTTTCTTGTGTGTTGTCTGCTTGCTCCAGAGGCTTCCAGAGGGACTGCCTCCTTCCCCAAGGCTGGCGGGGGGCTGTGCTCTGCAGGGTTCCTCTCCAGATTAGCACTGAGCCTCGGCTCGGGTAGTTACGGTAGAGCGCAACGCGCCGCGTCTGGCTATTCCCACGTGTGGATTTAAAGCCTGGAGCGGAGCTCCATGCGTCAGAGCGGAGCATCCCCAGCAGCGGCAGCCCCGCGCGCTGAGGGCAGCAGCAGCAGCCTCCTCGAGCTCCCATGGCCCCGTCACAGTGAAGCTGCCGCCGACGCGGCCGGCGGCAGAGCCACCCATGCGCTATGCCAAACGGGTTGAAGCAGATCGAGGCGCTGGACTCCCTCCACCCCGTAAATCCCACCTGCTGCAGCAACGGCCAGCCAGGCGGCTGCAAGTACTGGATCCTGGATCTAGGTACACATAGGTACCAGGGAGATAGCGGGGAGGAGAGGGGAGGGGGGGCTGTGGTCAGAGGATGTTTTTTCCATCCTCTGCTCTGTCTGCTCCCTGCTCTCCCCAACCTTTTGATGACGGTTCGGAAAGTGGGGAGTTGAAAAAAGGACCTCTATGGAAAAAGGGGCATCTATAGATGGAATCTGCTCTAAGCCCCTGGGGAAGTGTACAGTAAGCTCTTTCAGAAAAAAAGGGAGGTGAAATGCATGTGTTTGTTTTCAGTTGAACTGTGGAAATTAAAAATGGTAACTCTTGCTCTGTGTAATGTTATTACTGGTATTAATTTGTTTTGAAAGCTTAGTAGAACTTTCCTTAGGCTATTGCTGCTAAATCCAGGATTATAGATTCTTCTGTATGTGTTAGTTATTTCTGTTGAATTACTGATGCAATGTAACATTTTGGGAATAGTACTGGAAGGAAAGAGTGGCAGAGAAACAGTGATCTACATGAAATTTCTGCAGAGATATCATTGATTCTGAAACCTGGGGAAATGCAACCCTCCCTGAATGGAGGAGCACAGAGGTAAGGGTAGGGATGTTCACATTACATGTTGTTGAGCTTCCTCCTTTGTAATAATTTTAGCAGGAAGCAATACCTACCTTGTCATTTCCACTGCTACTCCGGAGCGAGCTGGGTTCCTATACAGAGCAGTCTGGGACACTGCAGGGCTCTGCTGCGTGTGGCTTTTGGATGGAAGTCATATGCAGCTCCCTTCAAGTCTCATGTAACCTGTGTGGTACTGTCTCAGTATACACCTAAAATAGGCAACAGACTGCCAAACTGCTGCTGTGGATGGACCAAGAGGAGAGGGGAGGATGGCAGAAGGAATGCGAGTGTGGAATCAGTGGCAGATGACGTCGCATGTCAGTGGGATGGTAGTTGCTCTCCGAAGGGAAGGAGGCATCAGAGCAGCAGCCACAACGAGTTAATGTGAGCAGCTCCATTCTCACAATGCTGTTCAGTAGCCCCCAGTGCTGTGTAATCGCTTTCTAAAACCAGGATTATGCCAGTTTTTAGACCTAAACAAGCACAGAGGAGTATCTAAACAAGTACTGGGAGTCCCTTAGTGGCACAGCAAGTCTTCTGTCCCGTACTGTTGTTTTGCGTTTTTTCCCAGAGCAGCACTCCTGTTGTTGCAGTTATTCAGGCTGCAATCTACCTGCTTTTACTAACCCAGGAATTTTTAGTAATTGTGCTATATAAAATACCAACTGAAGTCAATCCTGAGAAGTGAGATGCTTTATGCTATTACCTGAATTAAGGTAGTTATAAATAGGTAATTTTAGTAAGGTAGTTAATCGTAAAGGCATGTACAAAGTTGTCTTGGTCAAGCATCCATGATTTCACAAACATTCTTCATTGTTCTTTCTGTTTCTTAAAAACAGATGTCCACATGTAACAACCATGTTGCAATAAGGCTCAATAGCCTTTCGCAATAGGAGAACAAAGCTTTCTTGCATGGTCTAGCACAACTGTAGCTAAGCCATCACTTAAAGCAGAAAGAGTGAAATTAATATTTGGGGCCACTGCAGACTTAAAACTGGCAATTTGACTTGGGTTGAATGTTCAGAGTGGTTCATATAATGGATGAATTTACTGATAGAAGTCGTCAACTGAGGCTTTCATTTTGCTTAAAGAATTATAAGGAATTTAAAAATTTGGTTTATTCTTTTTTAAACTGTTAGGGTATATGTAGTGGAATTGATAATTATTATATCCCATTTAATTCAACAGTCTGAGGGGCTTTTTTCTCTCACTTGATTCTGTGTTTGAAGGAGACAAATGCATTCAGATTTCAGGAGATGAAAAAGAGGTTTTGACTAATGAATTGGCAAACAACTGCTGAAATTAAGCTAACAAATGTGGTATTTTTGCCTTTATCTGACATCAGTTGGAGAAAGTAATGGTTTCCAACCAGTTAGGAGGAAAATCAATTCTCATGGTGATTCCACCCATTCTTGTAACTTAAAAATGCACTACATTTCAGGCAACTGTCGCTAAACAGCAAAGTTGTTTATGGTTATCTGGATGGAGAGAGTGTTGAGTAGCTTCAGTCTGGAGTCGAATATGCAGTCTGAAACTGCATATTGGAAATGATAACATCTTTTTTCAGTTATGTTATTAGCCAGAAGAAACAATAAATATATGCATTTCAGTCCCCAAGTGGATCATGTGAGTCTGTATTTCACTTGGGAAATTTGAGAGGCAGTTCTCATGGATGAAATCCAGGGAATAAATCTACAAACCCAAAATTTATCCTGAAGTTATTAACTATCTGGTGGCTTGTTTGAAGGAGGAAAGGTGGTTTTAGCAGTAGAGAGAGTTGTCATTTGTCTTTGAAGAAATAAATTTATTACATTACTTAATATATTTGCAACAGATAACTTTAAAGAATGTACACGAATTCTTCTTTTCCTGGCATTCTTCTTTTCCTTTTTCATATCATTTTATGGTATATCAAGCCAAAGAAATAATTCATCCATAAAACAGGATGCTTTTACTATAGAGTAATTGTTAGCAAATGGCATCCAAGAGAGGATAAAGGGTCTCTGAGGACCAGACTCAAAGGATGCAGTGGGAGAGTCCAGTATTACTAATGGGTTGGTGTAATTCTTGGCCTCCATCCACCTCCACACTTTGAGAGTCTATTCTTTCAGAATACAGATGGAAGCTGTTATGTGCTGTGAGCTCTTTCCCATCCCCTCCAAAAAAAAGAGCATGCAACAGAAATCCTGCTGCAGCCGAGCACATCTGTCAGCTGCGGGTTTATATGCTTAATGGTGCTACTCACCTGACCTGCGTGTCCTTCCTTGCTGTCCTTGCAGTTTCCCGACTGCACTGCTTGCCAAAGAGGTATCTGAAGGTTCTATCTCAAGGCAGGCAAAAACAAAGCCCAGATCAGCTACTGCCAGTTTTTTTACCCTGGGCTGGCATATGTGTTCCAGATGCTTCAGCCTAGCAAAGGCACCAGGCAGTTGCGTTGGAAGAGAACTCTGTACCCCCAACTTCTCACACCCTTCAAGAAAGATTTTAGATGTAGGAACCTATTTGAGAGATGCCCTCGTGCCCTTTCATAGCTGCCTTCCGTGAATAGTAAGGATATGAAGATTTGAGGCACATTACTCTTGCTCAGAATGAGCTACCAAGACCCTTCTCCCATTTTCCAATGTTTTCATCTGAGCTGCTTCTAATTTTTATCTCCCATAATTCAGATGTATTGTTTCATTGACCATGAAATGATAATTACCATCTATGCCTTTGTATAACTGTCAGGTAGGTGACCTGGCTTTCTAAAATATGCCAGGATTCAACCACAGCGCAGATCGGATGCGCATATGGATTTGGCCACAGACCATCTTCTGCCTCTGCTCCCTGGAAGGCTGCTCCTTCCTCTTGGAATCCATATAAGCACCGCATGAAAATTTAAACCGCTTGGAATTTAAAATGGTTCTTGTCTCCCATCACATCCCTATTTCAAATCAGCTACTCAACACTAGTTTTACCTTTTTTTTTTTTTTTTTTTGGAAAGGTGTAAAAAGGAAAGTGTAAGGTACTCTGAAGTAAATGTTATTAGATTTATAATGTGAACTTTATGTAATAAGGATTTATAAAGCTATTGCCATATTAAAAAAGAAGTGTAGCTTTTAATGCAATCATTTGAGGATTTTGCTAAGACGACTATGTCCCTATGTATCATCAGTGAAGCATGTTCTGAATTTCTAAGTAGTCAAAAACTTATTCACATAACTTGAAAAAGATACTGGAAACTGAGAAGTCAATACCTCAAAGGTGTCCCAAGTGGAAGAAAACATCAGACCTGCAGAGCTTCCTATCATGCTTGAAAGTCTGCAGCAAATGGATGCGCTGAACTTGAGCACAGCAGGAATGCACCAGTTCTTCTCAACTTGAATGGTCTCATGCTATGCTACAGCTCTATTTTAAGCAGAGAAGTGGCACTGATGTTCTGCTCTCTCTTCTGCTTCCCCTTCCTCTGGGCAGCTTGAGACAGCTCTGCCTGGCTCCTACGACACTGTTTCCTGGGGGTCCTTGGGCAGCAGGAGCCGAGTGGGAGCTGGGAGCCAGGGCAGAGATGGGTGGCAAAATGTAACCTTTGCTTTAGGGGTAGACCATGCCAAAGAAAAGCCAGCAGTGCAGATGTTATTCCTGAAGGAGTTGTCATCAATGGTACAGAGTATGGGTTTTCTAGGGTTTTTTTTGCTTTGTTTTTTGGAGATTTTTTTAGTAATCTGTGTATTTTAGGTAAAGTGGCCCATTCTCCAATAATTGATAGTTTGCTTGTTTTGAAACACATTTATACACAGGAGTTTTCTTTTTTCCTCATTGTTCTTGTAACCCACTCAACCTCCTTATTCATCAGCATGGATAAAATTGGGATTTGGGGGAGGAGTAACAACTTTATTTCCCACTTCTTAAGATACTTTATCCCAACAAGGCATCCCTGCCGAGACTTGCCATCGTGAGTCCCAGGCAGCCATTAAAAGTCAACTTTGGCTGCAAGGCTGTTTTTAAAATAGTAAATGTAGTGTGACTTTTATACTCTTACTAAAATCATGTATGCTCCTACAGCTCTGCTCAGGCTACCCTGTCAGGTGCAGATAGAGTTTCAAACAGGCTCAGTGTCCAGTCGCCCAAGGCTACTCTCTGCGAGGCAGTGAGCGAGCTGGGCCAGCGGCTGCGCCAGACCGGGCGCTGCCATGTACTGTGCGGGCCCCAGGCGACAGCCCCTGGGGAAACCAGCCTGTGCCACCAGCTCCGATTAGATAAGGAAGAAATGTCTCTCTCGTGCAGTGATCGTCGGGGAGAACTCTTCCATGGCTTCAGTTGTTCCAGCTTCCCCCTGACTCCCTTAATTGCCTTCTCCATTTATTTGTTGAGGGCTGCGACAGTAAAACATTTTGGAAGCCAAAAAAATGGCCAGAGCTGTTACAATAGCCCCAGAGCGGAGCATTATGAGGCTGCTGTTATTGAGGTCGTGACCGAGTTCCTGCCTGGAGATGGGTGTGTTTGCACAGCTGTTGCCAGAGCTGGGCCTCCGACAGTCGCCAGTTGTTTTAATGGACTCCTCTGCTTTGCATCAAGAGAATGAGGAAAAAAATAGCCTGTTAAATTTGTTGCTGGATTTGTACGTTTGTTAAGGTTAACATGTAGCTGTACTGGGTAAAGTGAAGCAGCAACGTGAACGTTCCTCTAGTACAAGTAGTCTAGTAATGTATTAATTGCATGAAATTTTTTCTCTTGCATTGCTTGCTCCTGTGACTGAAGCCTGGACACCACCTTGGTCACTGTGTATTGTTTCCTTGCGTGCAGCTGTCTTTACTAAAAGCCTTGAGGATATGTTTAGCCGTGATCAGTATCTACCCTGTGTGTTTCAAAGCATCTGTTTTTGGCTCTTATTATACATATTCTCTTGATATTTTTGGTAGCTTTCTTGGAGTTCCTTGTGTGCTTAAATTTTTTTAATGCCTGTGGCAGAGGATAAATGGCATCTACTTAACATCTTTTGCTAAAAGCCAGATTCACTTTTAAATATCTGACAGAGATTATACTTGGGCAGTGTTTTCTTTCCTTTTTTTTTTTCTTTTTTTTAATCTTCTGGCTCAGCAGCTATACTGATTTTATGCATCATCCTTTTCTGAGTTTCACAGTTGTGAAGTTTGTTTTTATTGCTTATATTATGGTGGTGGAAGTATATTTCCTTCCTATCTGCAAGTGCATATGGGATTTCAAAGGAGCACTAATAGAGCTGTGTGCTGCATGCTCCCTTTGGAGGACAGACTTGCCCAAACTTTTTCTTGCAATAACACAGTTAATATGCAGCCTTCCTGTTGCAGCGACAGAGAATGTTTTAAAATCTGCAAAGGATGAATTCCTTCCTTTTGGAGATTTTGCAGTGTGCAGCTGCACGGCGCAGGGCAGTACAGCATTTGTTGCTCTTAATGATGGCTGAGATCATGGTTCTTGCTAATGCAGTTCCTGCAGCCTGACTTCTCTGCCTTCCCTCCCCCACGTCTTGCTCCACTCTTATAGAGTTGACATGAGTCTTGCTGGAGGCATCGGTTTGGTTTTGGTGAGCTATTCTGTTATCTCTATTGATATGGATGTTCTTGTTGAATATCTGTCTACTCATATCTTCCCATTCTGGAGTGATGTGCACAGTATATCAAGCAAGTTGCTGCTTCCTAACTGTGTTTATATAGCAGGCACTTATTTTCATCCATTTCAGAGAGAAAAAATATTTCACAGCACAAATTAAAGGAGCAGATGATAAAATCCTGCAGCTCGGATAAATGTGGACTGTAGTGTTGATAAAAACTGAAACTGCTTATCACCGATCTCACATAAATAGTGTTTTTTTGCCGTATGTGACAAGTAACTCTCTGTAGCAATAAGGGAGCTGCATCTTTGCTCCTAGTATCTCACAGCACAGCTCTTCAAAACCAAGTCATGTCCAGCAGGACAAATGGCTTGTCAGCAGTCACCAAAACTTCATCTGGTGTCTTGAGTGCCGTCTTGGGCTGCAAGCTGGAATTCCAACCTCCCTGATTCCCTCTTGGCTGTCTCAGGCCTCCCTGCTCCCCACAAGCTTGGCGTGACTTGAAGCGGTTGACAGCTGGTGCTGCCAGCTCCTGGTGCTTTGTGGCTGCCCTGTGCCACTTACCAGCTCCCTGGGCTGGCATCCTGGATGGGGACACAGCAGCGTTAGTGGGAAGCAGGCGAGGGAAGAGGCTGTGTGCAACTCTGCACTAGCTTGAGCTCAGGGCAGTAGAGCTGTGCTTAGACCAGAACAGCTTTCAGGACTCAACTCCAGCTGCTTCCTCGTTTTTGGAGAAAGGAATGGATGATATATGCCCATGTCTGCCCTTTTTCTAATTTTGTTTTTCTAAAACTAGTTAAAAGATGACCCATACAGGGCATCTGGGCGAGGAGGAAAAGCACATAAAAACAACTTTTCAAAGCATATGTCACTCAGCAGTAAGACTTCAAAAGGCATAGCTGAGACTTTGAGAAGCATCCTGGTGAGAGGTTGGTTTTAGAAGCAATGTTGAAAGGAAGGTAACTGGTGGTCTAAGGTAGCCCACAGAAATTACCTGGAGATGGCACGTGACAAGGAGAGAACTCGGCCTGAAATTTATAACATGGGCATCTGTTTGTTAGCTCTTGATAAGAGCTCTCCAGTCCCTGTACGATTGTGGTTTGTAGAAATACATCCCCAGCATTACTTCTAGAGTGAGATAACCATAGCAAAATGATGAACACACTTGCTTTCATCTCTAGAGAGATAAGACAGGCTGGCTTGTTTGTTTGTTGCACTTACTGGAGTCAAGTGCATAACACAAGGATCTGACTGACAGACTATAGGTGACATCCGTCATGACATGTCCTGCCAGGCATGTGGATGAAGCTGTCCCAGGTTCCACCAGCAGATGACCCAAGGAATTGATCCGGTAGATCAAGACATTGCTCCTTAAAATGTAAGCTGCACGTGAGGAAGCTGAGATGAGTCTTTGGAAAGCTTTTCGGTTTCGCAGACTGTGAAACTGAGTCTGAATAATGTAACTTGTAATACTGCTTGTGGCATGGAATATGTTTCTTTTCTGAAAAGAATTAATATCTTACTGGAAAGACTGAAACACTCTGCTAAGTCCCCTGTCTCCTTCTATAGAGCTGCCTTGCCCTTGCTTAGTATTCAAGGTTGAGGTTTTGGTTGGTGAATCCCTGTGGTCTTAATTCCAAGGAGCACAAACAATGCTGCTTGCTTGGGAAAAGTTACGGGGCTTTTTTACTGGCACAGTATCATACCTTTTTCCTGTTTTCTTACAAAAAAAAAAAAAAAAAAAAAAAAAAAACTGTCCAGCAATCATGAGAGGAGGATTTTTTGCATGTAATTTTTTTTGGTATTCAGTTTATAGCTAAGTGACATGTTTGTATCTGTGTGCAAGCAGTGATGTATGTGGAATTACTAGAGTTCAAATATAAAACCTTAAGTAGAATGTAGGAAAGGATATTCAAAAGAAGAAAGGATATTCAAAAGTAGGAATCCTGAAACATTACTAAGGTAAAAGTGTATTAAACCTTTCAGGCATATGCCGAGAGTTTTCTATTTCATGCACATTATGATCCTTTTTATTTGGTCAGAGGTTTTCTTCATTCCTTCCTCTAGTGCTGTTGCAAATATGTATTTTAGGTGACTCCTTGATTTTAGTAAGACCTCTGGAAGTTATGAGATGACAACCTCTCTCCTGGGACTGGATTAATTGCAGTCAATATTGTGGAGCTGCTTAGTGTCTCGTTCTCATTGAGAGAATCTGATGCTAGCCTCAAGCTTAGAGCGCTGGTGTGTTTGATATTAACACGTTCAGCTGTTGATGACTTGGAAGACTGTTTGGATACATCTAACCCCCGGGAAGGGGGGGCATTCATATCAGTCACAGTTCATATAGGTAACTAGTTAGTCTGGGAAGTTAGGCTGAGGAATTGAGCTATTTTCACCTAGACACACACACACACTGAAAATGTTACAAAATATGTTTCAACATAATGCATGAATTGAAATAAAAGACAAGGAAGAATTGCTGAAAAGAGATGAATATTGAGTGTTTTTTCGACTCGGAATATGAGTGTGATTGAATTATGTTCTGTATGTATTGAATAATAATGTTCCTACATTTTGTGATGGCTTTCTTTTAATATTTTTCCTGAAAGTCATTGCACTATCTTTATATCATAAGCGAAACTCCTGCCTCCTAAAGAGCATTGGGGAAATTCCACATCTGTGAGCCTAATAAAAATAAAGTTGCATTGTCTTTAAATTGTAGCTGCTTTTACTGTGGCTTGTTAAAGTTGAAACATGCCTAATGTCTTTTGATGTGTATTCCAGTATTGGTTTACAAAAAAATATTCAGTGCGGATAATCTAAAGAGGATACACAGCAGGAGAGAAAATAAAATTCGTGCTGTGTACCCAAGTTCTGCATGGTTCCAGGCATGGCAGATTGATGGCCTCTTCTCCAAAAGCCAGCCAGGGATGGAAGCTGTGCGGGTGCATGTCCTTGACTAAAAGAAGCCTTCTCTCCTCCAAGCTTTCCCAGTCTCATCTAAGGACTAAATGCTGACAGTCTGCTCGGGTAGAGTTTTATGGGCTTCTGTCATGAGACCTTGTAAGCAATTTTTGCTTTTTCTGGTGCCATGTTGGGGTGCCTCAGGTTGGGGCATGTTTGTCTGTAGCTGGATATGGGCTTGGGACAGCATAGGGGCAGTAGCTGTTTCCAATATTGAACTAGCAAGGAAGTACATCAGCAAAGACTGTCCCTTCTTTTCTGAATCAGGAGATGTCCCTGATCTGCAAACATTTTTAAGGTACCTACTGCAGATATACCCAATGAGCTGGGTAGTTGCAACATGGGACTTTTGTGGCTCTTGGGGGAGAGCAGTGGACTTGCCTGTCTGGGTTTGCTTTGTTCCATGTGCCATGCCTGTTTTATAATTCAGGAGAGAGCAAAATGTTTATATTTTTGGTGTTGCAGTTTTTAAATGGTGCAGAGAAGGCACTGTGCAGATTCAATTTGTTCCCCTAGGTAAATGGGATTTGTGTAGCCTCTTGCTTTCCTGTAGATACTAAAACTCTGAAAACTGCAATATGGAAATAGTTCATACAAAGCAGAGTCTTTCAAGTCATCAGCTAGCTCAACATGGCTGATTTATTTTTTAGGGGAAAAAAAATCAGTTTATTAGTCACAGATGTGCATGTTTCTAGTGTTAGGAAAACTGAGAGCAGAATGAGCATTCCCATTTCCCTTCAAGTTTGAAGAATTTGCCTGTTCATTGGAGGTAACTTTATCTGCTAGTTTGAGGGGGTCAGAACCCATGCTGCCTGTGCCGGTTCTTCAGCCTCCAAAATGTATTTATGGGCTCTTGGGGAACCCTCTGACCTCACCCACAGACTAACATCTGTGGTTTTACTCCAAAAGCAGTGGAAATTAGATGCCCTCTTTTCTTATTGTGGCCATGAATTATAAAGCAAAGCCAAATCATTAGCTTTTAAAAAAATGTCCTGGAATTGCAAAGTTGTAGGAGTAACTGTGCTTCAGTGGAGAGTGATTTTTATTAAATGTAGTGGTTTCTTTATGCATTGGTGAAGCTATGAGCAATGTTACATGTCTGGGGTTCCCCCCCACCCCAGCCCAGGATGGCCATCTGTTACATTTATCTGCTTCTAAAAGGGAATCTGACACTCACTAGAAAGTTTACTATACTTGAAGCACGGTTGGGGTTAGCATACCCCAAATTTAATCCATCTGTTCTGTTTTTAAAAGTCTGTGCTGTTCTTGGTTTAATTTTGAATACTCCGTTTTCCTCTCAGCCTGTTTTAGTGATAAAATATTCTTGAGCAACCCTAAAAAAACAATTTGCTCTGTAGTCATAAAGGAAATGAGGCCAACTGGAGTGTAAACATTCCCAAGCAGGGTAATCAATCAAACTGAGCGAGGGTCCCTAGCTATATAGAAAAATATGGTATATATTTATGGGGCAAGGGGGAAATAAGGCGCACCTATGTGACTTCTCTCCCAGCGAAGGTTAAAGGTCTTTGTGCGCTCTTGAAAATGTCTGTGTTGGAGATTGACAGTTGCCAATGTTCACATCTCGCAGTGCGTTGCCTCCAGTGTGTGAGCACGCAGGTTTTCCGTGACTGTGACCGTCTGTTTTAACCCTTGCTTTGGCGAAGTACTCTACTGAGTGAACATATAGGAGTAAGAATTGGAGCTCCCACGACCTGGGGTGGGTCCCCCTCGTTTGGGTTAACACAAATGATTATTTTTCCAATGTTTTTTTTTTTGTTATAAAATTCAATATTGAAATTTATGTGTATACAACAATGCAGTGTTTTTATTGACTTTAAACTTTCCATTCTCCCACAGTGCTTTCATGTTCAAAGGAGTCTTTCTTTTTCTTTTTTCTTTTCCTGAAAAGATAACAAGCAAGAAAGAATATGAGCAAAGGAAACAGGGCTATGACTTTGGTGTACTGCTTGCACTTTGTCCACTTTTATGATTCCCCAAAGACCTAATAAAACTTTAGTAGAACTTCCCATTAAATTGTGCCGGCAAGACAAGGAGGTACAATTACCCACTGCACACAAAATAAAAACTAATGCTGTGCAGGAGGGCACGGCTGCAGCACGTGCTGTGGAACATGTCTGGCTAACCTCGTTCCTTCTCGGAGTCTCTTCACTTGCCATCAAGTGCATGGGTTTTTTCCAGCTCCCTTCCCTCCTCCCGCCCACAGACTGTTGCCTGCCTTGGTCTAGGAGTAGGAGTGAGCACAGCAGAAATGTGGTTGGGCAGTGTCACTGTTCTCCCACAATTTTAGGGCTCTGCTTTGGGTTGCTTAGGTTTATGGGAGAATAGGTAGCCAATAAATGTTGGCTCTTGAAAGGATGGAGGAGAGTTTGAGGAGGTGGATCACTACCTCAAGTGGATTTGGAAAAAAAATATTAACTATAGATATTTGAGATGGTTAGGGACAAGCCAACTTATTTAAAAATAAAGCTACAAGTTACCACAAACTACTGTTTTTCTTACTTAAGAAGGAATAGCTGCAGAAGAGAAAACACAACAGCTAGAAAAAATATGGAATGGTTAGAACATGGGGAGCATCAGCATGAAGGCTTAATAAATGCATTTCTTTTATAAACAAGAAAAAAGTGCTCTATTTTATTTGTGGAAGGAATTTTCTGAACTGTCACCAGGACTTGAAAAATACATACAAATGAAAGATAAACTTGGCTGAGCAATGATAACATCGTCTAGCTTGAGAGTCTTTATAGCAAAGCATTTAGTTTGTGTTTGAAGCTACTTATTTACACCAGCACTGCTTTCTGCTCTTCTGTCCTCCACTAGCAGAGTAGCATAAAAATATTTATTGAAATGCCCACATATTGATGTTTGATTTCATTTCTGAAATCAAAAAAAAATTAAAAGATGCATCATTGAGCAAAGGTAAAGCTGAGCTGGGCTAAAGGGCAGTTAAACTGCCTTCTTACAAAAGTTTTATAGGAGATTGTTTGAATCCCTGGAAGGGCTTGCACATGGTTGGGAAGTATTTTAATGAGCAGACCACTGCATTTAAAGAACAAAAACGCAGTGCTGATGGTAGTAGTCTTGCTCTTCTAACACAGGCACTAAGGAGTCTTAAGAAGTAATCCATGGGACTGGAGGGGTCCTCAGGGGCAAGTTGGAAGTTGTTGTAGGTAACTAATTGCTTCCTTATGTTTCCTGCTTGACCAAGAGAAAAGTGTGGTAATCTTGGAGCACCAGTAGCCCAGGATCTAGAGATGAAGCTGAGTAGCGTAATTATTATTCTGCTTTTTTATAACAGACCGTTAGTAAGGCCTTGAAACCAGATTAGCAGTGTCACCGGAAGTCACGTTAGGCTTGTGCAGCACAACTCAAGCAGTGCCTAGAAATTAATTTTGCAGATATGCCCTGGTTCCCAGGGACTTGTTTTGCACTGCGAGCAACCACCCGCTGGGCGGAGGGCTGGCCTTTTAGTGAGGACTTTCTTGTTTTACGGGGGCACAGTGAAAGCATTGGTTGATAGTGGTTACTGCTAAATATGTGCTCATTGACACAATGCAACTTAGAGGAGATTTTAGCATCACAGCCCAGGTATTTTGATAGTCATATGCCTGTTAATGGAGTAGTTTGTACTTTATTAAAACAAAGAAAATGTTGTCATCCAGTTTCATAGGCAGATTGCAAATCTGGATCCCAATGAAAGGATTCTAGTGTTGCTGTTGTTTTTTTTTTTTTTTTTTCTCTCAACAGTTTGCAGTCTTTGTGATAAGCCTCTTGAACCAGCCTGAAAAATAACAAGTCTTATTGCCTTCCTAGTGTGTGTCCCTTTTGCCACTCCAGTTGTGGCTTCTTTGCGGCGGTTTGTGCTCATGGTCTGCGGCAGCAGCGCCGCCTCATACGCTCCTGTGCAGACCCAGGGCATGTGGGCATTTGAAGAGCGTGTTCTTGCACAGGATCAGACCATGTCTGCATTATCCTGACAAAGTCAAACCCCGTCTGGCTAGGTTGGCAATAGGCCACCTCTTACAGAAAGGCTCTATGAAGAGGTGACCTGCCCATCTGTGTCAGGCTTCAAGGAGGAATGCAAACACTGCATTTAGTTCCCAGCAGTAGAAAGATTCAACAAAACATTATTTATGTCTTCCTTATAAAAACTAATCTATCTACAACAGCACCAACACAGGAAAAAAAAAGCATACTTGACAAACCAGCAGGGCCTTTTAAAAATGCTAATGGTAGATAATGTTCATAGGAGCAGTGTGAAGTGAATGTGCCTAAAAATATTATGTGTTTAGGAAGAGTATTGCTGGGAGAAAAACACTGCATTGGATTGAATTAAAAATATATAGTCTAGTAATAGGTTACCCAGTGGGTTTTTATCATAAGTACCCTAACCAAGTGACAGGAGCTTCAGTGGGAAAATAGTACTGACCTCAGGCACATATAACTGTGGCTTGGGAGAAGTATATCCTTTGTTTGACTGCAGATTTTCAGGCAGTCATGCAAAGAAATACTGCTGATCCTGAGGCTTGAGAAAATGACATATTGAATTTATGGTCCATTATCAGATGAGTTGCAGCAGTGCCAAATATGAATATATATATTCAGGTCAGGAGGTATGCGCAGCCGCTTAATGAATCACAGAACGGTTGAGGCTGGAAGGGTCCTTTAAAGATTGTCTATTTCAGCCCCTCTGCTCCAACAGAGTCGCCTAGAGCACATGGCCAAGGACCCTGTCATGGAAAATTTTGGCTATCTCCAAGGATGGAAATGCCACATCTTTGGGTGACCTGTTCCAGTGCTCAGTCACTCTCACAGTAAATAAGCTTTTCTTTACGTAAAGGCAGAACTTCCTGTATTTCAGGTTGTGTTCACTGCCTCTCATCCTGAGTCCTGTCACTGGGCACCACTGTAAAGGATCTGGTGCCCAGCCCTTTTTCTTGACACCCTCCCTTCAGATACCCGAATGCATTGATAAGATCCCGCCCTTAGTTGTCTTGTCGCTTCTCCAGGCTGAACAGTCTGAGCTCTCTCAACCTTTCCTTGTATGACAATTGCTCCAGTCCCTCATCATTTTGGTGATCCTCTGCTGGACTTGCTCCAGTAACTTCATCTTTCTCTTATACTGGGGAGCCATGACCTGAGGTTCTACACAAATGGATTATTTCTGTGCATTTTCTTTGCTGCTTTTTTACTTATCAGTATTTCCCTTTTTAAATGTTCCCTTACGTTTTTTTTCCTCAGACTCCCTCTCAGTCTCCAGTAATGATGCCAGTCCTCCTGCTTCAGTAACATCGCTCCAGCCCCACATGATCGGTGCTCAGAGTTCTCCGGGCCCCAAGCGCCCTGGCAACACTTTGAGAAAATGGCTCACCAGCCCTGTGAGGCGTTTAAGCAGTGGGAAAGCAGATGGGCATGTCAAAAAACTGGCCCATAAGCATAAGAAGAGCAGAGAGGTTCGCAAAAGTGCAGATGCAGGCTCTCAGAAGGACTCTGATGATAGCGCAGCAACCCCACAGGATGAAACTATTGAAGAGGTAAGTGTCCAGGGTAACTTCCTTGCGGTATGTTCTATGGTATGTGCTATCAAGTTATGCCTTTGGTTATCAAACCTAACAAAAGACTTGTTTTGTGTCTTTGCTAGAGCTAAATGTGGTCAAGTGAAGGCTGCCTGCTCAGTTGACTGTGCAGCAGATGGGACTAAATGGCATATGACACATATTACTCATACTTGATGACTACTGTTCTCTGCTTACATCTTCTGCCAGGCATTGGCTGTGCCCTTCAGTACTGAGAGTTTTAGTAAAGTTCAGTGAAGAAAGAACTCTAATTTAAGAACAGAAATGGGAGAGGAAGTTGTTGTTCTCTGGCTCTAGCCTTTATTCCACTTAAAAGAGATGGCCCTGTGAATAAAGGTGGTTCAAGTTTAGGAAATAACGAGGTCAGTTTGTGTTTCCCTTTTTTCTCTTGCTCATAGATCTGGATCAATACAAGGAAAGCTAATTAACTGCTTAAAGATATTTTTTCTGCCTTGAGCAAGAGCTAGAGCACAGAAATATTACTGACCCTTAAAATCAAAGGGTAGCTGCCATCAGCTAAATAATAAACATGTCAGTTTTCATTAGAGGGAAACAAATGGTGAGCTATTACAGATTTGCCACCACAGACATCTACCGAGGATTTCCCCTTCTCCCACATGTCCTCCTGAATCTGGAACACATATCTAAGCAGAGCCTGCATCCAGTTAGACACAGATGAGGCCAAACTTTCCTGTTATGAACCTGTAGCTCAGGTTGAAATGAGCAGTGCTCCAAGGGTGCAGTCACTTGAGCACCACACCATCGTTCCTTTTTATTGGACCTGTATCTGGCTAGCGGTTTTGAAATTACTGTATAGAAGACTGGTCTCAGATCCCCAGTAATTTTTCTTTTATTTTTTACTTTTCTTCCTTGCTCCTGGCATGTGTTGCTGCAAACTTGGAAACAGTGATGTCCTACTGTGTAAATAGGAAGAGGAAAGACCAGAAGCTTGGCAAGATGGTGAAGTGGGAGATGGGGTTTGGGAAAGAACATTAGCCTCTGTCCTTGAATGTCAGGCTGTAGAAAGCAACCCAACTGCATGGTGCAGCTGGAGTGTTTGCTTTTAGAAGTAACCATTATTCTGCAGTTCTGAGAATAAGGAAGAAACCAAGGCTTTTGCCTGAAAGTGAAGGGAAAAAAACACAGGACTATTTATTCCTTTAAAGGTAGTAAGGTTATTCTTTAAGGTCAGTTGCATTAAGCTATGGGTAATGGAAATCATAGTTGTGTTGGTAAAACAGCCTTTCAAAACAATTTTGATACAACCAGTCTGCTTACATTATTTTAAACAATAAGGAAGCCAAATTCAGAAAGGATGATTGTCAAAATCCTTCAAGTTGTAATAGCTTTTTATGGCCTTCAAACATTGTATTAGGAGTGCTGGTATTTCATATGCAAAGTTCTTATATTTCTAAGTGAGAAGAATACAGCTTGTATTTTACCAAGATGAACTTGGCATGCAAGCACTGCTTTGATAACACTTCCCTAGAGCACATTTTAAACGGAATGCCTGGTTCTTAGTATCTCAGTCCATCTGCTTTACCAAACATTGGAAGAGAAAAAAAAATAAAGGCCATTTTGGGCATCTGCTTTTTCATCGATTGAGAAGGATCATGTCAGCTTGCCAGCAGAAAGATGAATCTACAGGACAGATTTATTTATGACAAGCTTCTAGTTAACTAGCTTTGCACTGCAAGGAGGTAATAGAGCTTGAATGTTTTGCTTTTATTTGCAGAGAGGTCGGAATGAGGGGCTGAGCAGTGGCACTCTCTCCAAGTCATCCTCCTCAGGCATGCAAAGCTGTGGAGAGGAAGAAGGTGAAGAGGGAGCAGATGCTGTACCACTGCCACCTCCCATGGCAATTCAACAGCACAGTCTTCTCCAACCTGACTCACAGGATGACAAGGTAGGAAGGAAAGCAGGGAGGGTTTGCACATTGAAATAACATCTCTTCACCCAAATCTTACATTACCAGAAGTCTCTGTAATGTAGGTAATATATCTACAGAATATATATACCTATAGACAGAAATAGTGACTATAGAAAGGAATAATACCTTTAGACATTTTGAAAAGAATTTGCCATGGAAAGATTGTGAATTAAATTCATCTCTATTTTAACTGCACAAATGCAGAACTCTTTAAAGAAATCCTTCAAAAAGGGCACCATTGTGTATGCAATCCTATTCTACATCTGTTTAACACGTGCCATATTTAGTGATTTAATTTTTGTTATCTCTGAGCACTTAGGTTAAAGGATATATCAGTGAGGATATATCTGGAGAAATTAGCTGTTTTTTTATTGGAGACCTTTTTAGATCATAGACTATTCATCATGCCTTTTAATTTTTGTTAATCTCACTTCTGTTTAGAAAAAAAAATGTGCACATATGTGCTCATTGTTACTGAATTTGTGGGTGTTTACTCACTGGTTTGAGGCAGATGTTTTTGTCAGCTTTGGCTTATCTTGTTGACTTTTTTTTTTTCCCTTTATCCCACCCTTTTTTGGTGAGAACCTCAGTCATCCCTGAAACTGTCACTCCAGGGATCAAAATGTCTGGCTTCCGTACTTTACGTATATGTGTAATGCTGCATATGTTCATGGGCTAATGTATTGGGTAGTATTCCTGAAACAAAACAAGAAAAAAAGACTTTCAAAAGTCTTGTCTATCATCAGAATTGAGGGACTACTTTATTGCTAGAAAATTATAATCTCTTTTTGAGGTTTAGAAAGAGAATACAACTAATGTTGGTAAAAGCATGTTAACGTTTCTGTTGATAAGCTGTCCTACTTGCATATCGCTTCAGTGGTATAAAAGGCTGATGGAAAGCCTTATTTAAAAATATCCATGTGAAAATCACTTTTGCTTTTATAGGTCTTCTCACATAGCAAGAACAGTCATGTGAAGGAATATGCTTATAAGTTAGTGTCCACTCACTTTTGCATTTCTGAGGCAAAGTCAGACCCCAGGGACCATTGAGTTAAGAGCCTCTGAGTAGCTTTCAACCCCCATTGGCTTCTAATTTCACTTCTTGAAAGGTTAACGTGCACCCACTCCAGTGAAAACATGGGGGGACAGTTTTTAAAGTAGCTTAAACTGCATTATAGAGAAGAATTTAAGGAAGTGAGTTAAAAACTGGTGCAGTTAATACTGTACTGTATTTTTTTGGAAATATGCAAGTTGTGATTTTTCTGAGGCCCAAGGCTTTGGTGTGATGTCTGTCCTACCGTGTGGTAGGAGGCAGAAAGGTCCCGTTGTGCAGTGGCCTGGGAGTTTGCCTAGGCCTTCCTAGGCCCACACACCAAGAGGCACCACTGGTTTATAGAACTTAAAGCAGATGCTTTATGAGGAGGTGAAAGTAAAAAGCCAGAGCCGAGTTTCACCTAGGAGGACTGCCTTGGCTCTGTGGATGGAATTACTCATTAATAAAAGGCTTGAGGACAAGTCCCCTGCTGTCTGCCTTCTGGGTGGAGACCTCCTTCACATTCCTGCTGTGCTCCGTGGTTTCTTGGGCTGCTCTTTCTGTGGCCTCCCAGGATCATCTCCTCTCTGTGACCTCAGTGCTTGGCTGTTCCTCGCTTCAAACCCTGCTTCCTCACCAGCGCTCCTGGGCCATGCTTACCCTGGAAATCCACCATGGCAGCTCCTCGCACCTGCCCATGCTTCAGCGCTCCCTCCTCCTCCTCCTCCTCTTCTCATTCTCTGGAGAGGGGCTGCATCCTACTTCCGGAGCAGACTGTCCAGAAGAGTGTCCATGGGCAGGACATGGGCAGTTCTCCCTACTCTGTCTTTACCATCCCCATGATGTGATTAATATACACTTATACCTGCTTGAGCTGGAACTGAAGTTCCACTGACTGTTGCACCCTGTATGTTCCTGTCAGCAGTGATAGGATGGAGGGACCTTGACCAGGATTGGATTGCGACCCTGCCAATATTTTGTAAGGCTGCATTTAGCTGTACATCCAAGTGAAAACTTAGTTTTCATATCCAAATGAGGACCATAAGCTTGCCTAAGAGACACATGAGCTGTGCTAGGTCTTGGTAATTTGTCAAATATCACTAAATAACATGACTGTTTTGTCCCATAAGAGCTCATCTGCACAGTATGCATTCCTGTGTTCAGTAGAATCATTGAGCACCTCATGGATTTGCACTTGATGGCAGTTTACAAGTTCTTTGCATTTACTTTTTGATAAGCAATACTGAACTTTAAATATTAGTTATATTAATGTGAAACTAATTACTTTTGTTTTTTTGTTCTCTCTTTTTGTTAACTCTGACACAGCATTATGTTGACTTGTGTTCCATCTCTGCTTTGGCTCAGTTCCCCTATCTTGCCATTTAAGTTTGTGTTTCCTTCGCCTACCCAGCCCCGTTTTCCTTTCTGAATAAGGCAAATACAAGACAAACTATCTGAAACATCTGAAACCCTTGTGGATTTTTTTTTTCTCTTCATTGACTCATGGGGAGCCTTGAATACCCATCCTTGATTTGGGCAGGACCTCCTGTGTTAAGTCATTGTATGTGCCATTTCTTTGTCCAAACTGTTGGAAACATTTGCAGAACTTACCATGCCCTGTGTGATGTTCACTGTGCTGCTTGTAATATGAAGTAGGGCTCATATTACACCCTGTTTCCACTTTGCAGTTATTTAATGATAAATGTAATGTGCAAACCACTCTGTGTTTGCAAATTACTGATGCTGAATTGAATGGTCATCTCCTGGGATCCTTTGCTGTGAACCCCTTTTTACCTCCAGTTGTATCTATAAACTGGCATTTTATAGCTTGTGAGGCCAGAGACCTTCTGTACTCTACACATACCTTTGGGGAAAATGGATGGCACAAGGAATGGTGAGCTCAATTTCCCCTCTAAATCTGGGCAGTGTAGTCCAGCTGCTTTGGAAAACTAGATGCTCCTGAGTTAGTTATGTACTTTTTGTTAGCTAGTAGTTGTTTCCTACTGTATTTTAAATGTCTTGGTTTCCTTTTATTTTTCTGCAACTGCTACTTTGCTTAACAAGCAAAAAAAGGCAAAAAAAAAAAAAAAGGCAAAAAAAAAATGTTTGTTGTCCATCCAGTCAGCCATTTTAGCAGCCCCTGGACTGCTGTCCAGTCAGTCAGGCCATTTTTATAACTCTTTGCAGGCTTTATTGTAACAGGCAAGCTAACAGATATGTCCTTGACTTCTAATCCATGTAGAAACTGGATATTTTTTTTTTCCCAGGAGATTTAACAGAACACAATAAGATCTTTCAACATACATTTTTTTGTGGGGGTTACCTAAAATTTCCAAATCCAGTTGTGTAAACTGGATGGGGGATGTTCTTAGTATTACATTAAAGCAACAGTTATTGACTGAGGGAAATGCCAAGGAGGACTCTTGATCCTTGGGCAAGTGCCAAGCTAACTCCGTGATTCTCCTGCCTTTGTGTCCCTGTGCAGACATCTTCTCGATTACTGGTGCGGCCGACCAGCTCCGAGACACCCAGTGCTGCAGAACTAGTCAGTGCAATTGAAGAGCTCGTCAAAAGTAAAATGGTAATGCTGACAAAGTCACATGTTTAATGAAGGGCTGTCTTGCTATTCAACAGATAGGCTTGTGCCTGTTCTGCACATATACCTTTGACTTTTAAAGCTTGATGTCTTGTCTCAAAAGTCATCATCTGGTCTTGCATGCAAGTCACTTTGTACCTATGCTTTTGTGAAAATGTTTGCAGAGTAGATGGCGGTGTAGGGAGAGCAAAATAATGAACATGAGAGAGAAGAAAGGGAAAAAGATGCATTTGTTGACTACTACTGCCATGAACACTTAAGTGCCATGCCAGAGTTACTGATTTGCATGATATAATTTTGTTAGAAGAAAACCTGAAATTAAAGTTACTGTAAATCTTGCAGACTCTAGTGGTAAAATAGATGGCATGAATGTTTTTGCACAAAGGTTATCTATCTGTTCTGTGGACAACATGGCAAAGAAAAAATATCTGAGAGGACCATTTTGTATCTTAGCTGCTCCTTCCTTCCTTTGCAGTGTTTGCAAATAAATGCAGTAGGAGCGACTTGTGTCCGCTTTTTAAAGTTCCTGTGCTTGAAAGCTTACGTATTCCTGAAGACAGTCACTGACTACCGTCAGAATAGGGTGCATGGTAATTCCATGAAATAAATCCATCCTTTTCACTATACTTTTAGTCTGTCTTTTGCTGCATAGACCATATTGGGCCTAGTAGTAAGTGTGCAGAGCCACAGTGAAAACTGCAGAATTTCAAAGTGACCTCCACCTGTACCAGAGACTTATGCTTATCAGACCTTTTCTTCATTAAAGCAGCTTTGAATTTCTAAATGAAAAATTTGGATTCCCATTGCAAAGTATTAACTTGACTTGTATTGCTACAAGAAAATTACATTCTTGTAGGGGTTTTCTACTTTCATTGCACTAGAAGAGTGAACAAAAAGTTATCTACAGAAAAATTCAAAGCAGCCTTTTCTTAATGAAAAGTTTGATAGTTCATATGTTTTTCAGGCAGCCTAGCAGTGGATTTGCTCAACGATGCCTGCATATAGTCCCTGGTGGGGATGTTTTCATTTTGCACTTATGGCCAAAGGTCCACTTGTCTTGGTTTTTGGCCCATCTCTTTATGTCATATTATTATTGGGTTTTTACTTTTGTGAAGACAGGGAGGAAAAAAATTACATTTGAACCCCACCCTGGTGATGTAAATGTGTCCTGCAGTAACATTTGAGGAGAATGTGATCCATAACTACAGCTCGATCCAAGACTGTGGTTATGAATTAAAGAGGACCAATAAATACTTCACAGAACCTTCTTCATATTCTAGCCACCTGATAGAGGAGCAGAAGACCTCATAGTCTGTGCTCGGGATGGCAGATAGCCAAGGGAGGCGATCTACCATTTATAAGGCATGGGGACTCTTTCCAAGGATCTGAACTATCATGGAGCTCAAAAGCAACATTGACTGTGTGAAAATCCAAAATTGTCTTGACCAAATCAATATTTATTTATGATAAAGTATGTGGCAAAATGTTGTTTTTGTTGTGACAAAAATGTAACATGCAAAGTATCTCTTCTAAAGAGGTCCCATTTATTATCAAAGTAACATGCATTGGAAAGTACGACAAGAGCATACAGAGGTGTAGCTCCCATTGGAAAGGTGCTGAAATCTTAGTCACAATGCTAACTTGCTTTAAATACTCTGCCTTAGAGTTCCTAAGTAGTCCCAAATAGCCAAAATGTTGGTTGTCTTCATGGGAGCTTGAGACCTCCCTTGCCAAACTGCGGTAATTGCCCTCCCTAGGTTCCTATTTACATCTGTATGTGAATGAAGGGGGAATGAGCCATTTTTGCTGTCTTTCTCCAATACCTTCTCAGGCCCTTGAGGACCGTCCAAGTTCCTTGTTGGTAGATCAAGGTGACAGCAGCAGTCCATCCTTCAACCCTTCAGACAACTCCCTTCTCTCCTCCTCATCACCAATAGATGAGATGGAAGAAAGGAAATCCAGCTCCTTAAAAAGACGACAGTAAGACCATATTTTCACTCTGTTTTTTGATGTGTTTTGCAAAGTTAAATGGAATATTAGAAACTGTCCTGTCTATTGAACTGTCGGCAAGCAACTGTCTGGAAGGAGTATGGGTTGTGTTAGGTGTCAGGCAGTCACTTTATGCAAAAAGATATTTTCTAAATGCTAGCTGCAATTTCAATTTCTTGTAACTTTTAATTTCAGCTGTATCTATGCTCAAATTTTATTGTGTGTAACTCTGCTATTACAGAGAGAGGTGATGAATTTTAAGTATTCAGAGGGCTATTAGGCTTTAGAAAACTGATCTTTCCTCTAGTCCTGTTCACCCGCACCATTCCCTTATGGACTCATAATTTTTGTGTGTTGTAGTGAACTGTTACCATGGTAGAACGAAAACATGCCTGGTTTCAAAACTATTTAAATCTCTAGGGAGAAATAATTCTCAGTTCATAAACTTAAGAATCTCTTGTGATTTTTTTTCTCTTGACCAGAGACATAATAACATTTTATTTTAAACAATAGCTGAATGTTTAATTTTAATGACAAATGTAGGAAAACATCTGACTTATGATAAACAGAAGTGAGAGTGCTCTGATTCCAAAGTTAGAGGCATCTTGCTTGGAAAGGACTTTCATTCTCAACTCAACTTACCAAACATATGTGATTGCAGATGCATTAAGTGTTGTGTCGCATTTTAAAAAATTGCTTCATTTTCTAATGAAATGTTCACCATTTTCTTTCCATTTTAGTTATGTCTTACAGGAATTGGTGGAAACAGAGCGAGATTATGTACGAGATCTGGGCTACGTAGTTGAGGTATGGGGTTTTTGTTGCTTTGATTTTCTGTGGTACCAACCAACTGTGGGGCCTAAACATCATAGCTTTTTCAAAATAAAACATGGGAAGAAAGTGAAAATGTCAATGTTTGTTATGAGCTTTTTTCCTGCACACTTTTGAAATACTGCAACAAGTCTCTCATTCCTTTTTTTTTTTTTTTTTTTTTTTTTTTTGTGTTTTTGTGTGCATCTTACAGTTTATTGAAGGAATATAGTTGTTTGTTATTTTTTAAAATCACTGTTTCTGTCCTAATAATATCTTAGACTGGAGATGATTTTATTTAGCATAGCTAAATTCAAAAAAAACATTGCTGCTCAGCAGGTAGAGGAACTATCCTGGATTTTGAAAGATCTTCTTTGCTTCTTACCACTGGGCCTCTGCGAGACTGCTTAGGTTCCGTTTTCTATGAGGTGAGGTAAAGCACACCTGCCTCAAGGTCGTGGACTGCCGTATGAGGTGTATGTAAGAGTTTAGGGAACATGCACGACAGTGAATTTCAGCCTAATGAGCTTCAGTTCTTAAAGTCTCTTATTTTAAGTGGAAAAAGGAAAAGAAAGAAAGAGACATTTCTTTTCCTGTATTAGATCTTAAATCTGGTTCTGTCTCTGAACCTCCAGAAGAGCTTTTCTCTGCTGAATTGTATGAGGAGCTGAGAAACATTAACCTTTAAGATGAGGAGAAAAAAAAAAAAAAAAACCCTCAGTCCTATATGAATATCCCGCTTGTGTAGTACTAATCTTGAATATCTTTTTTTATCAGTAGCACATCCTATATTGTCCAAGTGCCAAAAGCTATTTTTTATCTGATTAATAAGCTTGGTAAGACTGATATTTAAATGTCATTCACACAAGCCAGTGTGCTTGTTACAAACTGTGGAGTTTGCAATAAGTCTTGCAGAACTTTCACCACAGCAAATCTTGAACAATTATTTTTAATGGCTAAATTGAAAATGAGTTTTTATTAGCTGTACTTATTTTCCCTATCATTCAGTGTAATTCTTTTTACCTGTTCTCACACAGTGAGGAGTAGGCTTTACAAATCAATATATTTAATCTTAATTGCTTATTTATGCATGTAGGAGGATTTAAAATCTGGGAATCCACAGGCAGCATCACTGTCCCTTGTGTTATTGTGTGCTTGCCACATTCATTTATTGCATTACAAATTAATTGGGCCTCAATTCTACTAGCACTTTATTAGGTGTGTGACTTGGGTAACCTTAGTGCTGCTCGAGCAGATACCAATGTATATCTTGCTCTTGTTCGTGTTGTGATAGTGGGCTTTAAATGGCGAACCATGCCAGACAACATGTGCTTTGAATGCAGTTAAATGTCATTCTAAGCAACAAAGCTTATGTCTGTTTAAACAATTGTTCCTGAGAGAATAAAAGCTAAGGCAGACTTTGTTTAGGAAGGACACTGTATACTGTTGAGACTGATACTAGTTTGAATACAATCTGGCTGCATTTTTCTATTTAGGCACCAAAAGTGATCAGCTTAAATTATTTTACAGTTAGATTTAAAATCATTATCTAACTCCACTTTTTTTTTTTTTGAAAAACACTTGGATCAATCTTAGGGAAATTGATAACAGACTTGTGACTGCATGAAAGGCCATCCCTTAGGTGAAGTCTGTACTGAATAAATCTCGAACATTGAAGGCTTTAAATTGGCTGGGCATTTATACTGAACTGATATTTAGTTTATACATGAGATAAAATGCTCTCATGTGTAAAATGTTCGTTCTTACACTATTCTTGAAGATCAGTACTTGCTGAGGGTTTTCCCTGAGGGGTATGGAGACAAGACACACAGCCAATATGGTAGATCAGCAAGTCTCATTTTATTGCCCGAATAGCGCATATTTATCCAGTAATATTATCTGATAACAATAGCATTACCTAAC
>JAWLRI010000190.1:361202-402622 GCA_034781795.1 Crypturellus tataupa
ATCTTGCTAGCAATTATTGTCTGATCATAAAGATATATCCAACTGGTTGCTCATCAGTCCCACTGTTCCTTCATTAAGGATGAGCAGCTTTTTTGTTCGTTCAGTGAAGATGGACAGACCCTTTACTTTTTCGTTGGGATCTTAACCCTTAATTAGCAATCTCACCCTGCTCTCTCATCCAGGCCTGGTTCGCTAACAATGTGGCCACCAGCCTTTAGAAATCCAACAAGTACTGTTACAAAATGTCCCACGTAACTTGAAGTTTTTCTTCTGTCTTATCAAAAAGCATCTTTTTATTGAGAAAGGACAATGAAACAATTTCAGATGTCAGTTTTATGTTATTCTAACGGGAATTTGGTACTGATGTCAATAACTGAACAAGGAATTTCATACCTATGCAGATGTAGATCAGTTCACATATTTTTCAGTTCACATTTCTCACGCAAACACTGAAATGCTGTTGATGAATTTTATTTTAAAAGCACTTTTAACAGATGCATACTTTCCCCCAATATTTTAATAGTTGTTTTTTACTGTTTAAAAGATAACAGATCTTATTTTTCCTATTTTCCGGGACAGTAATGAAGACACTGGCTGACAAAATATAAACTCAGCTAAGTTAAAACATACCTTGCTAATTAGTTATAGAACTATTAGGAAACAGAAAAAGAGAAGGAGTAGAGGTGCATGAGTACTGAGAGACTGAAAATACATCTGTGTGTGTTTGATTACATGATAGAATTGCACAGGGGGACAAGTATATGTAGATACATATATATATATATAATATACACCAAAAAAGAGACAATAGGACTACTGGAAAATATAAATGGGCCTTTATAGCAACCGAATGCTTGCTGATAGAATCGTTATTTGGTGTCCAGTTTGCTCATGCTGTGAATATTAGTCCCTGCAGCACAGCTCCATTTGCAGTACAGCTGCCTTCCTTCTCAGCTAATAATGTGTAGAGTTCATTTGTTATCTAGAATAAGAAACCCAGAGAAAAGTAATGTCAAAGCCAGTTCAATGGCTCTCACCTGTACTTAGTAGTAGGACTGTCATGTTTGCAGGCATCTGGGGAAAAGAGGATTAAAAAACAACTCTCACCTTTTTTAATTTGGAAAGTTCACAGTTAATTGCCTTGGATTGTTGCAGGGTTACATGGCACTTATGAAGGAAGATGGTGTACCCGATGACATGAAGGGCAAAGACAAGATTGTATTTGGAAACATCCACCAGATTTATGACTGGCACAGAGAGTACGTATATCTGTAATGCAAAAGTCACCTGACAAATAAGCATACCTAGGTGTTACTTACATTGACAAAGTCATACTTTTTTTCAAATATTCAGAAACCAGGTGCCTGTAGTTGGTCTTGCACTTTGAGCTGTAGATAGTTATTTAGGAGATTCACCTTACAAATTTTGGTGTGAAGACTTGCTTTAAAAAAGATTGCTTGTCTATAGCAATTGCTTCAACTGATCATCCTAGCATGGGTAGATCTGTATTTGTGCTCGGAAATTTTTATGTTTGTTTGAGACTTCAGTTTTGAACATTGTCTTCTGTAATTAAGCAAAGAGTCTTTTAGGAATTTGTTATGGTTTAGCATGGCAATCTGAGCACCTCAGCCATGTGGACGAGGAAGGAGAAAAGTTTCAATACATGTGTGAGATAAATTGATCTTATTTATGAGCACCAGCATTTCTGTTTCTGGGCATGTATTTAGTGCATCTCCTTAGAATCTGTTAACAAAATAATACACTATTTCCATTAAGAACCTGTACATACTTCACCTTAAGAACATTCAAAGCTGTTGATAGGGAGCCCAAAATACACATTGCAGTAAAATCACTTTGTCTTGTAATGACCTGTTCTGTCTTATATGTTATGGGAAAAGAATACTTATTCTGTTTATGTTCAGCTTCTTTTTAGGAGAGTTGGAAAAGTGCCTTGAAGATCCAGAAAAGCTGGGATCCCTGTTTGTTAAGCATGTAAGTAGAAGCAATCTTTGATGAACTGCAATTGTTATTGCTGACCCACATGCTTGATTATTAAGAATTAATCTATGGTATAGCACACAATTTTAAAAAGTGCTATAAAATATTCCCTACTGTAAAATGTGTGGAGAGATTATAAGAGGCTATAAACGAACTAAAAGAATCTAGGGTTTATTCGCAACATCTTCCTGTGGAGAGGAAATATGGATGTGGGCCCTGTTCTCTAGGTCTGTACTAGGGAAGTATCATTTCATATGACCAAAACCACCTATCTTTCAGTCGTAGATGTATTAATGCTTTACCATGGAATACAGAAAACAGAAATAGGAAAGATACTGGTAGTTCTTAGGTGTTTCAATTAAAAGTTTTGGTTCTGTATTAATTCTATACCCTATCCCTTTTGAAACTCACAGTAGTGGTTTGGCTTCCTCACTCTTCACTTGAGAAAAAAACTTGAAGTGCTAGAAAGTTTTGAATTTTAATTTTAGTCCAATACTATAACTTTACCCAAATCCCTTTCTTTCCCCTTTAATTTATTGTACATCTGGATTTTGTAGTACTTTGGAAGGAAGCAAGAATACGACAATTTTCTAAAATGTGTCACAATTGAAGACATTCTTGACGTGCCATAATACAGCAATTCCATCACTTTTTTATTATTGTTTTCCTTTTGTATAGAAGTACAGTGTAGTATCTACTTGAGTTGAGGTCTCTAGGCACTCTAAATCACCCAGGGTAACAGAAGTGGAATTTGGCCTGCTAAACAGGGTGGTTTGCACAGGCAAAGACTGAAGGTGGATTAGATTAAAGCTGATTAAAGGGTTTCTGATTTCCTGCTGGCCTGAAGTGAATATCTGAGTAGGAAAAATAAATCATGGAACCAAGCATTAATGGAAGAGTAATAGTGGAAATCAGGCCCAGTTTCTGGCCTAATGAGGAAGAATGAGCTGTTTAACTTCAGGGGGGCTGTAAGAGAAAACAAGGGAAGAGGAGAGAGGGGAGGATCCGATCACTGGTAAGACAGGCACGCAGGAGGAGTAACTTTCCTTTTTCTGACTATTTTTTTTTTCTTTTCTCCTGACATATTTGCAACTGAATTGTCTTTGAAAGACACCCTTGCTGCTCCAGATGGGAAGGCAAGCTGTGGTGCTACTGCCACATCCTCGAGTAAAATCCTGACATCCAAGATAGGACATCCCAATTCAGTTCTTGCTCTTAATCTCTCTCCCGTGTCCTCTTCAATCTCCATCTCATTTCTTCCTTTTTTGCTGTCCATTTGTCCTCACGGGTCAGTACTCTGCAAGTCTCTGACCACAGCAAAGTCTCTTAAAAGCAAATTGGTCCTAGCAAAGTGATGGGGGGATGCTGAGAGCAGATTTTGGAGTAAATGATAGGCACATATGGAGCATCTATGTTTCTTCATGAGCAAAGGTGGTAATCAAAAATCAACTTTAGAGACAGAAGTTTATACTCACTCTTTTTCTTTGTTGCTTTTGTTGTTAAAAACATGAACAAAAAATACAGGATCAGACTCCAAAGTGCCAATGCCACCCTTTCCAAGATCCATCACCTACTTCTCACTAAGGTTCCAGCAAGAAAGATAACATGAGATAAAAGATTGACAAACCAACCTTTTATCCTAACTACTGTCTGCAGTTAAATAGAATGAGTACATTATCCTAATGTTTTAGAATAGTAATTAGATTATTAAAATAAAATTAATGGTCAAATAAAATTAATGTATTTCATGAGCCTTTCTCATGGGTAACTTCGCCATGAGATTTATCAAGCTATGATCACTGAACAGTTGGTGTTCTGAAGTATTCATAGTAGTGACTACTTTTTGATTCGTGTTGCCCTTTTGACATGATATTACCCAGTAAGTATGGTTTCAGATGCAATCTTTTTTATGTTTAGATTTCTTAACAGCTGTACTTTTTAAGTAATATGCTATTTTAATCTGACATTATATTATAATGATGATCCTGATTATAATGATTATCCTGTATCTTTGTTGTTCTAGGAGAGAAGGTTGCACATGTACATAGTTTACTGCCAAAACAAACCAAAGTCTGAGCATATTGTCTCAGAGTACATTGATACCTTTTTTGAGGTAAGTTCTCAAAACACAGATGACATCTGCAGACTAAAGGATGTGTACAAATCCTAAGCATTATACTGCTGACACACATACTGACACACACAAAAAAAACGTGTTGTCTACTTTATTACTGGTTTTAATTGTTATTGCCATTTCTGTTGTGATTTCCTAAGCCTCTTGTATGTTCCCAGAGATGTGCTGATCTTAGAGGAGAAAACTAAAGCTCAGGTATATGATAAATTAAATTGGATACTAATCTGGGCAGCTAGCAGTGCTTATGTATGCCACGCCTGTGAAGGAGCCATGTTGGATGATCAAGGATCACTGTAGAAGACTAGAATGTATAGAATCAGTGGTCGAAAAAATGCATTTTGCTGTACAGTCATTTAAAAAAAAAAAAACACAGAAGCTGTTCCGTCTTTCACTAACTGAAGATCAGTTTGAAAGGACTCCATCTTTTGCTAACTGAAGATTAATTTCTGTTCTGATTTCTACCAGTTTCTCCTGTGATAGCCATTAAACATGATGTAGGTGGCTATGTTTCTTATACAAAACAATATTTTAAGTCAAAACACTGTCAATCTTATACTCTCAGGATCTAAAGCAGCGCCTGGGCCACAGACTTCAGCTCACAGACTTGCTGATAAAACCTGTGCAGAGAATTATGAAATACCAGCTGTTACTAAAGGTAATGTTGTGATGAATGAATTAATAAATTTGCTAATTGATATGTTTTCCTTTTTAAATATTGAGGGTGCTTTTTAACTCTTCCTCCCAAACAGATCGCAGATCTGTAAGTAGCATAAGTTTAGTTTCCAAACATACTCAGGTAGTTGTGAAAATGTCAGTAAATGCTTGGACTGAACTTTGTTCTTTCTTAAAATGGTTTAATTCCACATGAACTCAAATCGGTGACTTGGAAGTGCTCAGAATTTGTACCAGTATCATGTTCAGGAGAAAGAGGGATCTGTGAGTTGTTTTCAGTTACAATTGTGCTTTGGGTTACTAGACTTGTCCCAACTTTTCCATGTATCACTGACACAGGGTTACTTTTCAGTAAATATTTATCACAGAGGCCATGGCCTTAATACTTGTTATTCTGTGAAATAAAACAAAATAGGGAATAAATCCCACAAGAAAGAGGGAGTAA
This sequence comes from Crypturellus tataupa, assembly GCA_034781795.1. Taxonomy (NCBI): domain Eukaryota; kingdom Metazoa; phylum Chordata; class Aves; order Tinamiformes; family Tinamidae; genus Crypturellus; species Crypturellus tataupa. Next base: position 366,452 of record JAWLRI010000190.1, read on the forward strand.
CATAGCGGCTTTAAAAACAAAATCTGGTTTTGTGGGGGTGGGAGGATAATAAGTGTCTTTGTCATCCACCAGAGAAGCCAGAGAAGTCATTCTCTGGTGGATGATAGAAATTCAGGTTTTCTAAGGCTTTGTTTTGCTTGCTGGTTAATAAGTAACTCATATTAGTGTTTTTTCATTTTAGGACTTCCTCAAATACTCTAAAAAAGCTAACCTTGACACAACAGAACTAGAGGTACTTCTGACACTTTCTCTTATTGCCTTGAATGCTTTTTGTTCTGTACTTATACCAGCTTTGCTTTTGTTGAGCTTGTGATTATGGAAAATATTTACTTTTTATGATGCTTTCTCTTAAAGCAACAGTAGCAAATGAAGCAAAATTCTATCTTGAAAAATCATATACAGAAAATTAAGCTTTGACTATTTCATCTTTAACAGAGAGCTGTAGAGGTCATGTGTATAGTGCCAAAACGGTGCAATGACATGATGAATGTTGGCCGCCTGCAAGGATTTGATGTAAGTTGTCTGGAATTTTTGAACATGTTTTGCTGTGAGTTTTTTGACAGGTAGTCTAGAAGCTGTCCATTAGTATTTATGTTTTTGTCAAATGTAAAGTTGGATAGAGGGTGCTTACTTGCAATCTGGTAAGATTGGTGAAAAAGGAAGCCTTCCCCCTGCCAAAGGCTTCTTCCTAGGAAACCTTATGTGTATCTCAGTGGTACTGGACTTCATTCTTTGGAAGTGCTGGTATTATTGCAGGTTTTTTTTGTTGCACTTTTTGACTAATACTTGGCAAAATGGTGAATCAATTATAAACAGGCCTGGCTCCAGCAGTGTAGGCAAAGGAGGAATTGCTAAGATCAATCAAGTACCTGAGGTGAGAAGCCTCTCTTCTTATTTGCTAAAGCCAGTGGAGATGAAAAGTGGTTATTAATGAAGCAGTATGCATCTGCCAAACTACAACTGCATCTATCAAAGCCCTTTCTGGTCTGTGATGCACATATGAACTTGAAGTATTTCACTGTTTGGCACCCTGGAAGAATCTATGGGAGTTACTGTGGGAAGAGTGATTTTTTTACTAGTGTTGCTAATAAACTGTCTCCAATATTAATTGAAAACGTTTTTCCTGGTTGACTGGTTTGGTTTTGGGGAGGGTTGTCTTGTTTGATTTGAGGAACAACAAAGACTGTTTCATAGCATATGTCCAGAACCGCTCACTCTCAAAATCAGGAGTTATTACAATATTATTTTAGAATGATATTCAAAGAGATTGATTGAAAAATAGTCATACTAAATATGTTTACACTTGCTTTTGTTTTTAGGGTAAAATTGTAGCCCAGGGTAAGCTCCTGCTCCAGGATACTTTCTTGGTCACAGACCAGGACACAGGACTTCTGCCACGCAGCAAGGAAAGACGAGTCTTCCTGTTTGAGCAGATTGTCATTTTCAGTGAGCCGCTAGATAAAAAGAAAGGGTTCTCCATGCCTGGATTCTTGTTTAAAAACAGTATCAAGGTAACTGTTGTACGTGAGTCTTGGCTGAGCTTGTGCAGGGGCCACAAAGGTAACAGTTTTCTGATGGACAGTGTGGAGTCACTAGTGAAATCTAGATGTGTAATTTTAAAATGTCATGAGATGATTTCCTGAAAATGCTTCTTACAAGGTTTTTACTCGCTCTGATAAATGGAAATCTTGCATCCTATCTCTCTGATGCTTCCCCTGTGAAGCGCACCAAAACAGATGTTCTTGTTCAAAGCTGGACAAACATTCTCTGAGAGTTTACTCTGCAGCTCTGCACTGTGTGTACATCACATTACAAGGTCATTGCAAAGAAAGGTAATAACCCTTAAGTTCTGATGGGCTTCAGCTGAAATCAGTCCAAACGTGTAATGCACGTTTACAAGTAATGCTAAAAGCTCTTCCTCTTGGACTTGTGAAGAGCAGGGCTGGAAAACGTTCCCTTGCACTGGGCAGGCAGAGAATATTCAGGCACAAGGTGTCAATTAATAAACTACTGCTGTGCTCCCAGGAACAAAATCTGCTGTAGAGGGTGATGTGGAAGCTGTGCCAAGAACGACATGCTCTGATACTTAGCTTGTTGTCATCCTTCCATTTCACAGTGCTGTTCTGCTGAGGGAAAGGATGATTATCTGAATTACATTTGAACTTCTGACTCTGAGCTACCCAGAAAGAAATTTTAGTGGTGTGTTTCTTGGAAAATATACCAAATAAATTCTCTTTTTCATTAAGGTGAGTTGCCTTTCCCTGGAGGAAAATGTGGACAGCGATCCATGTAAATTTGCACTAACGTCAAGAACAGGCGATGTCACGGAGACCTTTGTTTTGCATTCTGCCAGTCCAGGCGTCCGCCAGTTGTGGATCCATGAAATTAACCAAATCTTGGAAAACCAGCGCAACTTTTTAAATGGTAAATGATTTGCTTTCCCTGAAAGTTCCTAACTGAGTGACTTGTCTCTCTTCTGTTGTTTCTGGGCTCTGCAGTGTTTTTGAAGTTTTCGTTTTCCTGAGCTGGCGCAGAACCGTTCAGCAAAATGTGCCCCACACTTGCTTCAGAACAGATGCTATAGCATTTATTATGGGAGCGGTAGGCAGAATTCACATGGTGTTCTCTTGGTGAAAATTTCCAAATGTTTTGTAGGAGTGATTTAAAATTGGCATCATCCTTTGATCTAGGGCATTTGCATACTCCTTTTAAGTAAATCCAAGTCTTTGCAGACTGAACTCGAGGAGTTTTAAGCATCTATTTGTAATATATTTCATTTGCATTATTTTCGTGCCTGTTGTTAGCAAATCTTACTGTTGTAACAATATTCAGGCTCTGCGGAAGAAAAATAGTAGTCATTAGTGTCTGGTGTGGCACCGTAAAGTCCTTGCTGTATTTTTATGTCACCATATTTTGATTTTTATTTATTAATTTTCACGGAGCTGTAATGTATGGAACAAGGAACTGAAAATTCAGAGTCACACTTGGTGTTTCCCAGTTTTTTTTGAATGATCTACATGAAAAGATTCCTCTCCAGTTTCAGCTTTTCTGCCTTTAATAAAGACTTGGCAGATCATGAAGGGTAACACAGGAAAGTTTATGGGATGACTGGCCTTGCTAAGAAATTGTATCTTATTTGAATGGTGCTCCCTTTTGGCACTAAACATATCCATTTCAAACTGTTCTTGTTCCTGTCCCCCTTTCCCCGATCTCCTTCTCTCCCTCCTGCACGGCAGCCTTGACATCCCCCATCGAGTATCAGAGGAACCACAGCAGCGGCGGAGGCGGCAGCAGTAGCGGTAACAGCAGCGGCCCCGGCAGCTGTAGTGGACTCCCCAGCTCCAGCCGTAGCAGGCCATCCAGGATCCCCCAGCCTGTCAGACACCATTCCCCAGTCCTGGTCTCCTCTGCAGCCTCGGCCCAAGCAGAGGCAGACAAGATGTCAGGTATGTCCATTCACAATCTCTCCCTGCCACACTACAACACCTCCCTAGAAACTGGCCTGAGCCAGCCAGACAGGCACCCTCCCAGTGCAGAACCGGATGGTCCTCAGAGAGAAGCTGAGCAGATTCCCAAGATGAAAGTTATTGAGAGTCCCAGGAAGACACCAGGAAACATTTCTGGCTCAGCTGATGGGGCCCAGAAAGAGTCTCGTGGAAGCTCAGAGGATGGTCGCTCAAGAAACAGCATAGGATCCCTGACGCTCGGGAAGCCAAGGCCAGGAGCCATCTCACCAATGAACTCTCCTCTCTCCACGACTTTCCCTTCACCTTTTGGCAAAGAAACCTTTCCACCCAGCAGCCCCCTGCAGAAGGGCTCCTTTTGGAGCTCCATCCCAGCATCCCCCGCCAGCCGTCCTGGCTCCTTCACTTTCCCTGGGGACAATGACTCCCTCCAGCGTCAGGTCCACCGCCACTCTTCACACAGCAAGGACACAGACCGCATGAGCACATGCTCCTCGACCAGCGAGCAGTCCGTTCACTCCACCCAGAGTAATGGGGTAAGAGCGGAGCACCTCTGTCCTGCGAGCAATTCTAAAACCTTCTCATGCTCCTTTTCTGCGCGCTACCATCACTCTCCGTACTAACTTCTGGCTCTCCGGTGCTGTACTGCTCTGAAATAATCAACTCTTCCAATATCTTCTGCACATTAAAAAAAAACAAAATTGCCTACCTCGCTGTGTGTGTATACATAAACCGTATGCCACGACATGTATACAGACACAAAAGCAACTGCTAACATTAGATGCGATTTCCACCTCTGCTGAAAACCTAGATCACTAGGCTGGTACTTACTAACTTGCTGTCCTTGCTTTTCCGTCTCTAATTCGAAGGCACATGATTAACATGCTGGAGTGTGGCAGCCAGAGCACCTTGGGGTATGCACTGCAGCCAGCGCGTGTTCGGTCTGACTTCAAGATTTGGGCACATTGCCTTGGGGCTTTTTTCCCTGTCACGCGCACGTCGGCCACCATTGCCCTGTTGAGTTTAACTTCGTTGGGACGTCTACTGCGCACTCCCTGGGCTACTTGATTTGATTTTTTTTTTTGTTTTGTTTTGTTTTCCCCTTTTTCTCAGCTTTAGTTGATATACAGCATTCTGCTTTTTTAAATCCCATGTCTAGTCAAGGAAGCTTCCAGCAGTCCACTCAAAACAGACAAACAAAACCTAACTAAAATATTCCTCCGTCTACCACAACCAAAACTTCAGTGGAAATAGTGACTCCACTTGTCTCTGCTGCGTTATAAGAGGAACTGGCTTAGGGCATCTGGAGATTCGACCTTTTGGCCTGCACTCGGAGTGTTTGTGCGGAAAGCTGGGGTACCAGCAGAATCCACGTTCTCTCTAGTAATGTCCACCAGGAAATGCAACACAGTAATCACAGGGGCATGTGCAAACATAAGGCAAAAATTTTAAGGCACTTGCCATGGATGTGGTAGGCGGGATGTGGTGCCTTTCTTTTAATCACTTTCAGTTCTTCCTCACTAAGTGTTCTGTTCACAAATGTTTGTTTTTACCACTCTCTCACAACTCCTCTGCAGTAGCAGTTTGCAAATCACCTAACTTGCAGTTCCTTTTTAAAGTGCATGCGTTGTTGATAGAACTGTTTTAACGCACAGAGCTTTCTTCACCTCTTAGTTCTTACCCTTACCTTTATAATAGCCTCAGAGGAAAAAAATATGCTTTGCATGTATTGTATTTTTATCTCAATCATCTTTCAACTTTTTTATTTGATTTAGCTCTGTCTTGCAAAAAAGTGATGCTAATATATTTGCTGAGATAACTGGAGTATTTGGCTATTGCTGCACATGAATCACAGTGGTGGTGCTTTTTATATGCACAGTATTAATATTGTTTCATTAAAAGAGAGAGAGGCAGAGTGGCACTAATTTTTTGAAACATTTGAGTTTTGATACCTTCTCAGGAAAGATGCCATAGCTTGTTCTTTCTTACTGTAAATCATCATTTCTGAATATATGACTTCTCCTTCACAACTGTGTTTCCTTTAGCTTGATAGCTGAAAAAAATCTTCATTTATATCCTCATTTCTAATCATGATTTCACACCACGTTCAATATGCTAGAGAAAATGGGTTGTGAAGGCTTATTTTAAGTTGGTTCAACCATTTGTGTATATGTAAGTATTTGCATGCACATATGGTTAAACTGCCTGTGGCAGCCCACATGTACATATGGGAGGCTCTTAGTGTGACAACTGTGAGAAAGGTTATCTCTAAGGAGGAGAGAGAGAGGGTTTTGTGGGTTTGAGGTTTTTTAGAATTGGAAAGCAATTTTTCAGAATTTGATTGTACACTCTTTTCTGTAATCCTGCATTTGAGGGCAATGATGACCAGAAAAACTTACAGTAGAAAATCATTTGCTGTACAAGAATAATTACTTTGTTGCAAGGAAAAAGAGAAGACTGTCTTCTTTGGGGGTGAATCAATTCTTATATAAACACATTCACAAGAGAGAAAGATTTGGTAACTGCCAAGTGACAACTTTTTAACAGATTTTCAACAGATTCATGCATTCATATTCGAAATAAGAAATGTTCAATTAAATTGAACCTGACAAAGAGATTTTCATATGTTAGAGGAAGGTCAGTCCTGCAGTTGTATAAATACTGCTGCATGCTAAGAAACAATATGTTCAGGAATAGTGTTTGAAGAAAGACTTGGAGTTGGGGCTAGTTTTGTTCCTTCAGCATTCCCCTGCTCCCCTTTCAGGCTTCTCCTTTAGGTCTGAGAGAATTAATAATACATTGCTATGAAACTAAAAGAATGTAGCAAATTGTCATTTTACTTTAAGCAATGACTGACAATAAGGTTTGTGGGAGTTCGTTCTATTTTTGACTCGCCTGGAGCATGGCAAGACCTTGCTGAATACAACAGATCTTGTAGACAGTCGTCTGAGCCGGTCTGACCGGTGTTTGTCTGGGACCGACTGGAGCTGCACCTCTCCAGGATGAATCTTTCCCTTGCATAACATTTGTTTCAGAATCTTGGCAGGAGAAAGACAGCATGGACCTGAATCAGCCAGTCAAATATTAGTCCAGTCAGAATAAATCCACAGATTCAGAAGAAATGCAAGCATCAGTGTGTTGGAGAAGCTGTAAATCTGAGACAGGTCTTTTCCCACTATCTTGGTTTCTCAGTAGAATAGACAAACAAAACACCCACAGGCCCTGAGACAGCTGAGGCCCTGAGTCACGAGCAGCTTGGAAAACAGAACGTGGTGCTCATGGTGCCCATGGAGGTGGCTGTGCCTCCTCAGTACTGTGGAGACTAATATTTGGTCCTTTAGAGAAAGGAGGTGATGCTCTCTTCATCTTGCAGCCAAGATTAACTTGCTGCTCGCACACAGGAATTGCAGTCACACTGTGTGAGCCGTGTTAACCTCCAGCTACAGCTGGGTACAGCTTGCTTGCTTCACCATGCCAGTCACCAGCTTGGCCACTGCTTTGCGCAGCAACCCCTCACTGACAGCAACCTAAACCTGAATTAAGTTCCTGAAGTTCTGAAGTAACCTGAACCTGAAGTTCTGAAGTAAGAACGTACACACACACATACACACACACAAAACCGCCTCATACCGTGTTGTGAATGGGCCATTTGCTTTGTTTTTGACTTGTTTTGAGAAGGAAAACACTTATTTCAAGGAATGGGTTGCACAACTTGATAATAATTTTGAAACTTCCATTTATTAAACCTCATATGGGAAATGCAGGCACGGGCAAAAACAGCTGTCCTTTAAAAAAGCATCCATGAGAGAACTTTTCAGTCTGAAAAACCTTCATTAGTGTGATTTAGAAACAAATATATATATTCGCACACATACCTACATACATACAAAAATATACACATACACCCATTCATATATATATATATATAAACACACATTCATTTGTGCGTGCAGCACACACCTGAACAAATGCAAACAAATAGTAATTAAACAAACCAAACTCATAACCGCTAGCTGAAGACACAAGCAGGTAAGCATCTAACAACACACAGCTATCTTGGTCACTAAAAATGAGATTTCCAACTTTATTTTGGCAGTTCAGAGTGCTTATTTTGCCAAAGAAACTTGAATTTTTTAAAAAATCCAGTAATTTACTGGATAAATGCATCCTGTGCAACCTGATCATACAGATTCAACCAGTGAAAAGCCTTGAGTTTTTAAGAAAGAGATTATCAAGAGCCTTTTTTATTCTTTTGTACCTTGATGTGTTGAGCATACAAGAAGAGGCCGATATCTGAGATCTAACAAACTGTGCTAGGAAAGACTGATGAATATATTTTTCATTGTTGGAATTCCCAGTGTTTATGATGTGAAATCCTAACCAGTTATGTTTGCAAACTGCACACATAAGACTTCCTGATGAATTGTCCCATGTGCTGTGTTGTAGTTTTGTTCCCAGTGTTCAGTAAAAGATTCAACATCAGAGCCTGAAAGGAAGATAAATTGGTAGCTATGTGTAAACTGAGTCTTAGTGAAGTAGAGAGAAAGTAATCTTGATTAAAAGTAACAGTAATTAATCACTAGTGCTGTAAGTAATGGTATTCAAAAATAAAACTACTTTAGAGAAGATAGACAAAGCCAGCTCTAAAAGAGACATCAGAGGTCTTTGCTTTGACTGTGCCTTAAGTTATATGGATTGTGCAGATCTTGGTTGTGGTGGTGTGGGCCAAGAATAGCCTGTCTTCTTCGAGAACTTTAAACATGGTTTTTTCTTCCTCTCCCTTCTTTGTGCTTCCATTTGACACTTGCAGAGTGAAAGTAGCAGCAGTAGCAATATCTCCACCATGCTGGTGACACACGATTACACGGCAGTGAAGGAGGATGAGATAAATGTCTACCAAGGAGAGGTCGTGCAGATCCTAGCCAGCAACCAACAGAACATGTTTTTGGTGTTCAGAGCCGCCACCGATCAGTGCCCCGCAGCCGAGGGCTGGATTCCCGGCTATGTCTTGGGGCATACCAGTGCAGTCATCATTGACAATCCTGATGGAACCATCAAGTGAGTGTCTGGAGATGGGTGGAAGGAGAGAAGTAAGAAAAACTTGTAATTTAGACAAGACTCTGAACTTTTAAACCAAAAGTTGAAGCTATCTTTGAGGAGTAAGCATCCAGTTGGATGAATGTATAAGAGGTGTTTAAACACACTTCAAACTACAGGATAGTAAGAAAGAGTCCAGAAGGACATGTTTTATTTGGGAAAAAAAAAAACAAAACACTAATAATGCAATCTTTGAGAACAGCAAATTACTGACTGACTTAATGGGATGAATTGCCAGGCAAAACATCTTTCTTTATGAAGATAGTAATAAATATTTGTGCCCAGTGGAATTAGATTTCCAGTTCCTAACTTTCCACCTGGAGCCACAAACCATTTGAAGTTGTCTGGTTGTGCTAGGAAGACTTCTCTCATCTCTCTAATGGGGAAAACTATGTCATATCAGACTTCTTACCAGCTTCAATGTAAAGCTCCTATAGACTGTGTTGGAGATAAGTCTTATGCTGTTCATTGCTTTGATAGGCAGTTTATATTTTCATATTAAAAGTTTACCACTCCAACAAAAATTTCCAGAAATACTAAGCTGAACACTAAATCTTATCAGTTTGTATACAGTTTTAACTGAGGTTAGAATGTGTTATGAAGAAGTACGCAATGTATTTTTTTCGCTATCTATTGATGAAAAATGAAAAAAATAATGAAATAGCATTGAAATGTATTTTATCAATGGCACTTTAAACTAGAAAAAATAATAGCTTATAGTTGAAAAAAATAATCAAAGTATTCATGTCCTGCATTTAGGAAGTCAACATCTTGGCACACAGCGCTCCGTTTAAGGAAGAAATCTGAGAAAAAAGATAAAGACGGCAAAAGGGAAGGCAAGCTAGAAAATGGTTACCGCAAATCCCGAGAAGGACTTGCCAACAAGGTTTCTGTAAAGGTAAACAAGGATATAGTCATTTCCAGAAATAATCACGTTGGGGTTTCTTTAAAATCTAGCCTCTGGTTTTAACTTCTATCAGAATTTCACAGCAAGGAAATGGATGTAACAGTGGTTTTAATGGACTGTGTCTGTCCAGAGCCAGAACAGGAAGATGTAATCTTTGAGTCTGCAGGTCTGTGCAGAAAGAATAGTGTGGTGATGGCATCTGATGTCCAGATGCTGCTTAGATCTTGGTGGGTGCCCATAACCTCTGCTCTCACTGTACTTTTTCTACCATTCTTTAATTATTTATAAGGTTATGAGGACATTAATTCTCTAATTTCTCCTTTCCAGCTTCTCAACCCCAATTACATTTATGATGGTAAGTTGTTTTAATCTTTAAGAAAGTAGTTTGATGAATATATAGTTTGCTTTGTTTAAGTTCCCTTGAAATGAATTATTTTAGAAACTGAGTGTTGTCTATCAAAATATGTGTGTAGGGGCATTGGAGGGGGTGTTTGGGGCGTGGTACGGACAGGTCAAGAGTGGTAATCACAGAATGGTTGAAGTTGGAAGGGACTGCTAGAGATCACCTAGTCCAACCCCCCTGCTCCAGCAGGGACACCCAGAGCACGTGGCACAGAATGGCATCCAGGTGGGTTTGGAAGATCTCCAGAGAAGGAGACTCCACAGCCTCTCTGGGCAGCCTGTTCCAGGGCTCTGTCACCCTCAGAGTAAAGAAGTTCTTCCTCATATAGAGATGCCAGAAAGATTTATGCCATCTTCCTTTCCTATGTGTTTACACTGAGGCTGTACAGTATTTGGGCTTTGTTGTGATAAGAGAGAGTGCGTAAGGGAGCAGGGGAAAGAAAACAAATTAGTTATCTTCACCTGCCATTAATTTTCTTTTTCCAGTTCCCCCAGAGTTTATAATACCGTTGAGTGAGGTAACATGTGAGACAGGAGAAACCATCGTGCTTAGATGTAAAGTCTGTGGTCGCCCCAAAGCTTCAGTTACTTGGAAAGGTCCTGATCATAATACACTGAGCAATGACAGTCATCACAGCATCTCATACAGGTACAGTAGTTCATGTGATTCATCTCCTCATTTCAAAAGGAAAAATTCTTATAAATAACACTAGTGGCTTATTTCCTTTGAGGTGTTTGGGGTGTTGTCCTCAAATATATCTTCCTCCCCTCCCTACTGAACACCCCAAGAATAAACAAAATGACTCATGAACGCATAATGGTACTCTGATTTCATACAGAAGGCTTCAGTTGATAATTACTCACAACCTGACTTGCTGCTCTCACATAAACTTACAGAAGTGAGTGGCAAGAGGTTTTGGAGTTGGAGCAAACTAGTAAATCCTAATAGCTAAGCCTCAGGGTCGTGAGATGCCTTTAGTCTTATTACAGGGTTCCTTAGGCTGTAGTTAACCGATGTGGTACGTCTGGCAAAGATGGCTAATAAGGTTGCCATCTCTGTGCTTCCTTCCTGCTCCTCCGTTGTGCCAGTACAGCCGTTTGTGTGGGACATGCTGCGAGGGGATTACATTTGTTTATTTGTTTATTTTGATCTGGATTGTGGATGGAAGGGCAACCTCTGTGAAGGAAGAGGTACTGCTCAGGCTATTACATTTTGTCTTTGCAACTTTGGTGCCAGATGGCTTTTGACTTTGAGGCATAAAGATGGGTTTGACCTCAGATGGAAATACCTCACAGTTGGGGTCTTCTGGAGAAGTTCTGCTGCAAATTCCTCTGAGGATGGCTGGTGATATCCAAATATCATAATGAGTTGATATAAAATGTCATCTAAAAATGAAAGAGAATTCAGATGGTATTTGTGATTAGGTATCACAGTAGCCACTTCCGTCAGGGTAGTTGTGTCACACTGATCCAGTGCTTGAACTGGAATGGTGTGCTGTGATGTGCCAGTGCCGTAAATCACAGAATCAGAGACTGGTTGAGGTTAGAAGGGGCCTCTAGAGATCATCTAGTCCAACCCCCCTGCTCCAGCAGGGACACTCAGAGCACGTGGCACAGGGTGGCATCCAGGCAGGTTTGGAAGATCGGCAGAGAAGGAAACTCCACAGCCTCTCTGGGCAGCCTGTGTTTCAACTTGTACCCGTTACCCCTTGTCGTGTCACTGGCCGCCACAGAGAAGAGCCTGGCCCCATCCTCCCTGCATTCATCCCTCGGGTACTTATATACATATTGATCAGGATAGATACATCAGGATACATATTGATCAGGTGAAGGCTGTGACAAATGACTTTTGGTTTAGTCAGTCAAGTGACTTAGAGTTATTGGGATGAATCCAAAGGAGAGTAATAAGAATGATGGATAGTCAGGAATATATGCTGTGTTAGGGGAATAATAACATACTTAGGATTGATGTGAGCCTAGAGATGAAATGCTCTACTCACTGACCATGGCATTCTAAGGTCTCCAAAGTCATGGTGTGGTGCCTGTTTCCTATTAAAAATGGAGTCTACCCCTACAAGGGGTAAATACTCTGAAAGTATGAGCATTAGATCAGCTTCCATCAGGAATGGAAATTAAGCTTCCAGAAAGAGCAGTGATATGGATGACCTCCCTGAAGTTGTCTCAGTATGCAGTCTGAATCAGAGGAGGTAGAGGGAGCCCAAAAAGCAGGACAGGTGCTTGATTTTCAAATGCTAAGAAGTATGCCAACAAGAGGCAAAGTACCAGTGATAAAGTTTGCTTTCCTGATAAACCTGTAAGGTGTCCAAGTTACTTCAAAGACACAAAATGCTCTAATTCTGAAAGAAACTTCTGAAATGGCAAAGATGGAATTAGCAATGCTTGTCCAGACAGCATATAGGAACTGTAGGCTAAGAAATATTAACATTATCACCCTAGCTGTGTCCAATTTCTATAGTTTAAGTTCTATAAAATGAATATAAATCAATGATTGTCATTATGTTTCTCAGTGACTTAGGGGAGGCTTCACTGAAAATCATTGGCGTCACTGCAGAAGACGATGGTATCTATACCTGTATAGCTGCAAACGATATGGGTTCGGTTTCATCCTCTGCCAGTCTACGAGTTTTAGGTAGGCCTGTCTGTTTCTTTGTTTTCATTTAAGTTTATTCGAAGTATCTCAGATTTCAAGGGTAGCACGTGTTATCCATAGTACAGAAAAAAAGAAAAACCTAACTCTTGAGATTTTCCTCTGTTAAGGGAGAACAGTACAAATCTGTTTCATTTGTGTTGCACTACTTGTTTCAGCAGCAAGAGGTGCATTTTTAGGAAGCAACTAATTTTGTGTTCCTATAGACAGAATTCTACAGATCATTTCCATGTCAAAGTCAAGGTGTGTATCCACTTTGTTTGCCAATATGAGTTCAAACATACTATGATAAAATCATATTTTATATTCTATATTCTTTGTTTAGTCGCAATGAGACTGTAGTATATTAACATTTATGCTTACTAAAATGCACAGATACCATAGTGGCATTGCCATATATTATTTTGTATAGTCCTTTGCTAGAATTAAAGCCGGAGTATTTAGGAAAACATCTAAGAGAAAGAATAAGAGAGTTCTTCTCTTTGTGTCATGGATCCACACTTCATTACATTCTTTTAGGATCTGAAATGAGGCAATCTGAGTGTATGAGAACTTTCAAAAATGAAAAACATCTGTATAGTCAAGTTACTTTTTAGCCACTATACATGCAAATATAGATGCCAGGAAGGCTTCAGAGGAAGGGAATGTTGTTTTTACTTAATGCATTTGACAACATAGAGATAAGTTTGTGCTTCATTCATATAATTAGTTATTTTGCTTTTAGGCATTGTGGATTTACATTTTTAGAAGTAGGAAGAACCTAATGAGGAAGAAGAATAGTAAGCTTTCTTATGTAAAGCTGTAACAGCTGATACTACCTGGGTCATTTAATCTATTGAAAGACCCATTCCTTCGAAAGAATGTAAAATATTTTAATTAATAAATTTTAGGTGAAATAGCTTTGTTTCAAATTGATCATGGCAAACAAAATAAAATATAAATGTTTCAAGCTGCTTTTGTACATGCATTTCAGCAGATACAGGAACTTGTACAGTTGTCTACATCAGCATCCATTTTTCCAAAACAACTTCACAATTTTCTTGGACTGTTGAAACCAGATTTGAAAGATATGTCCCTTCCAACAACCTCTTCTAAATTTGGGGAGTTTTACATTCATTGCTGTCATTTTAAGTGCTGCTTGTTGGCAGCCACAGTATAGGCCTTCCAAACAACATAATGAGGTGGTGATTAGATTATTCCTAGCATTTCCTGTTAATTGAAATCAAAGCTTTCAGCAGACAGCCATTAGTTAAGCCCTGTGACACGTGTATTGCAGCAGATGAAATGCAGAAAAGAAATTCTTGGCCTCTAACTGATGCTTGTTTCTTTGTTGCGTTGTCTGATTGCTTCCTTTTTTTAGCCAGTGCCAGATATATTGTTGATAATAGCAATAATGTAAAATACCTTTTCTTCTGTCTGTTTCCTTCAGTTTGCCAAGATTACTCATTCCTATACAGACAATTTCCCCTGCAGTTAAATTAGTTCCTCTAGAAAATCTGCTTGCCTACCCTTGCCAGGCTGCTCTGCCTGTGTCACATGTAGATTAAGGGGACAAGATTGTTCCATTGACTGCATGTCAACCCGTGAAAGTTTCTAGCCAGGGAGCATAAAGTTCCTGAAGGATAGGAAAGAGACAGTGTGAAATTGTGCTGTAGGGAGCTAGTGTAATGAATGTCTTATCCCAGCACAGAAGGCCAAAATGGCGCTTTGACCATAATCAAGGTCACAAAGGTCTTGTAGCCCAAACTACCATCTTTCTCGACACAGTCATCTTTACTGATCTTATCGAAAGTTCAGTTAAAAAACTAAGCATATATTTTTTCAATCGAAAGTAAAGCAGAATTTAGTATGATGTCTTAGTTACTTGCTAACTAAGCTCTAAAAGAGAGGCAGCTGTATTCCCCTACCAAAAGTATTCTACATCTATGTTTATCAGGAAGCTTTGGTGTTGTTGCCATTAGTTTCCCTCCAGGGCCTTCAACATCTGTGAAATCCTTCAGTCCTTTGGACTTCAAGGACTTCAGCCATTCAAGTGCAGTCAGCTCTTCTGCATTATCTCTTTCAAAATACTATTTAACCTGAATCATTGTAAGAGACTTGATAAACCATCAATAAGATAGTTGATTACAGAAGCAATTTTATCTCCAATCTGCAAGAGGATGGAAAATATGAAGATACTAGTTACACACACACAGCTTAAAACCCAAAATGATAATGGTAGTCTCAGGCAAATTCTCCCAAAAATACATTCCCAAATTGAATATGAAGTCTCCTTTTCATCTGAAACAAACCACTGCTTCTAGTGACAACATTGTCATTCTGAGGAGGATCTGACTATATTAAATGTTGGCTATACTGTCTTTCTTTTTATTACAGGTCCTGGAAGTGATGGGATCATGGTAATCTGGAAAGACAACTTTGATTCCCTCTACAGTGAAGTGGCTGAGCTTGGCAGGTATTTTGTAATCTATAAAAATAGACAATCATGTCAAAATATGAACTTTTCAATCAAATAATGGAATTCTCCAAGACAAATTGTTTATCAGCCTAGAATTACATTGTGCTACATTAAAATAAGGAGACCAAAATCTTATCAGCACTAGATGGCAGTGCATAAGCACAGCATATTAGATTGAGGTGCTATTATAGACTACATTGAAGGACGTGTGTTTTGCAAATGTTTTGAGAGGCTCCAGTGGGTTTTTTTGAAGCACATTTTAACATGATTTATGTTGCTATTGTAGTGAAGCCTTTTTTATTGAGGGCATGAAAATTCAAGGCAGAGGAGGTCCAAAAATGAGAAAAATGCAAAATAAATTGTACAGACATTGTGTAGATATTATACAAATTCTGTGTTTGTCCTGCTTTGTCCAACTTAATGGTGGACCTTTGAAAGTTGAATGCTTTCTCTGCAAGTATTATAAAAACAATTTTCTCTCTGGAGATAATTATTTATCCTGACATTTTGTAGAAAATGCATACACAAAGAGTTTCGTTTATACCCAGATCGTGCTTTATTAGAGATCTGAAATTAGGATATTTACCAGAGTACAAACATAAACTTGTACATGTCTTGACTAATTCCTTCCTTTTAATATTGTATTCCAGGGGCAGATTTTCTGTCGTTAAGAAGTGTGACCAGAAGGGAACCAAGCGAGCAGTAGCCACTAAGTTTGTGAATAAGAAGTTGATGAAACGAGACCAGGTTACTCATGAACTTGGAGTCATGCAGAATCTCCAACATCCCCAGCTCATTGGCCTTCTTGATACCTTTGAGACCTCCACCAACTACATACTAGTGTTAGAAATGTGTGTGAGCTCTTAACATAACCCATTAAGTTCAATCTATACATCTGACTTCCCAGAGTGTTTGTGGTACTTTGTGAATAAAAAAATAAGATTTAAGTTTGAAAACACCTAGATAAAATCATGCTGTTATTTAAAACACTATGTTTAGCATTGTATTAAGGAGGAGCCGAGTAGGCATATTGAACTGATGTGTAGGTGATGGTCTGAAATTACAGAAATTACTTTATATAAAGTGAATGCACAGGTGAATTAGGAATGTTCTGATCTGGCTGTGGTAATTCCTTCAGCCTATGGCAGGACTCAGTTGGTCTCTAGCAGTGTAATAGTCTTCTGTCTCATTTTTTTTTTCTTCTTTACTCAAGTCTGTGCATTTTCACCTGCAGTTATGTTGATACAGAGCTTAAGTAGAATTTTTAAGTTCTCTCTTCTCCAGTTAATCATGATGGTTAAGATTTCAGATTTGTGACTAGTAGCGTAAGGTGATTACTCTCCTGTGTGCTTAGATCATGTAGATGATACTCTTCCAAACTGTGCACCCCAAATAAATGCATCAAGATAAATTCTGTAATAATTTAGGAAATATCACAGAAAGATACTTTTGCAGACCTCTGGTAACAAGTAGATTAAAACTGAGACTTTTCATTATTTGAATTGGAAGAGGTTTACAGTGTTGGTAATAGAATCTCAGTTGAATAAATCCATTGTGTATAGAACAGAGCTAAATACTTGGAATATGTTGAGGTTTGTTTCTTTAATTTTAAACTAAGGATAGAATAAAAAACATTGTAATTCTGTAGGCCTTTTTGTGGCAATCATACTATTTTCCTTCCCTTCCTTCTCTGCCTTCACACTTTCCCCCCACTTTGAAATCAGTTCCCCTTATTTTAGGTGCAGGTTCAGCTGTAAACAACATAGAATTTTCTCACTGACAGGCTCTTGATCATCGAATAGATGATCAAGAAACAGTAGCTAAACATCTGAAACAGTGAAATCGTTGTTGTAATTGAGGGATATTTACCTTGAACACTGCATATATATATATATATATATAAATATAACTTTGAAAACTGTTTGTATATTTTTATTTCTGCTCTGTTGCCTGTATTAAAATATAACTCTTGTGATTCCAATAGGGCTGACCAAGGTCGCCTTCTAGACTATGTTGTGCGATGGGGAAACCTCACTGAGGGGAAGATCAGACTCTACCTGGGAGAGATTCTAGAAGCTGTGCAGTATCTTCACAACTGCAGAATAGCACATTTGGACCTAAAGGTGAGGAGCGAATGAGCTTGTAAGCAGAGTGCACTGTTCCAGGGAACTAGAATAAATACCTCATGCTTCCAGAAACTGGCAGCTGAGGGCATAGGTCTGCAAATTGCTTCAAGACTTTATGAGGGAATCTGGGTGTGATATGAATGGTTCCTGATGGGCAGCTGTTCCCACCTATCAATTTTGTTTGAGTCACAAGGATTTGATGTATTCTGATGGAAAACCCTGTGTAAGGAGAACTCATTTTTAGATTAATTTGAATTAAAACATTTTCCACACCCTTTTTAAAGTTTTTTTCCACCCCTCTTTGAATAATGGGGAATTCTAGCATTGAAAAGCCTGTTTGTAGGCAGAGTCTCTTTAGTTGAAAGGTGTCATTGTGAGAAAAAGCTAAAAGAGACTACATGCTCTTTCCGTACATCTGCTTTACCAAGCTAAACTTGTTTTGTGCACATGTATCATGGAGACTAAAAATTCAGTTCCCTAATGCTATAGGGAGTCCCCTGGTGCTTTTTTTCCAGTCTCTGAGTACAAAAAGGTGTACTACCTAGAAATTATTTGTAGGTAAGTACAATTATTAACTAAGTAGGTAAGTAAAATAAAAATTATTCTTATTTTGGTAGGATCACAGATAAAACAGCAATAATTTCAGAATTAAAATGAGAAAACAGTTCCACTTTCAGCTTACTAGTCATAGAACAGTACTACTGAATCCATGTGCATGCACTCGGATCTTTTCCTGCCATAGTCTCATGGTAGTGCTTCAATTCTATCAATACAGCTCCATTATGCTAAAGAAACACAAAATTAAGTTGTTGAGTGTTATTGAAAAACTCACGCAAATGTAGACAAGGTCTTTGATTCTTTAAATGCAGGTATGCTATCTGCATGTCTTAAGGCGATACAGAGCAGGTCTTTATTCACTCATTATTTTTAATTACTGTTCTTTAAGCTGGACGCTCCCCAGCAGAGCTCTCTGTGAAATTCTGCAGAGCTGTTATTGTGAACATATGCAGTCTTATCTGGCAGAGCTGTTATTTCCTGCAAATATTATGAAGCCAGCATCTGAAACCCATTCACTGCATGCTGCAGTTGGCCTGCATGTTGGTCTCGGGGAAGGGTTGGTCAGGCTGCCTAGGAGCTTTGCAGAGCTGGCTGTGGGCAGGAATCCTTGCAGCTTTGTTACATTCTTGAGCTTACAATGCTGGCTGAGAAACAGTAATGTTGGAGCACTCAGTGCATGCTAGACTGTCTTCAAAGAAGACCTCTAAATCTTTCCCTTTTTGTTTTCTAGCCTGAAAATATTTTGGTGGACCAGAGTTCCACCAAGCCAACAATAAAACTGGCTGACTTTGGAGATGCAGTCCAGCTCAATACCACGTATTACATCCACCAGTTACTTGGAAACCCTGAGTTTGCAGCTCCTGAAATTATTCTCGGAAATCCTGTTTCCCTCACTTCTGATGTTTGGAGCATTGGCGTGCTCGCGTATGTCCTTCTTAGTGGCGTCTCTCCTTTCCTGGATGAAAGTGTAGAGGAAACTTGCCTGAATATTTGCCGCTTAGACTTTAGTTTCCCAGATGACTACTTCAAGGGAGTTAGCCAGAAGGCCAAAGATTTTGTATGCTTCCTACTTCAGGATGACCCAGCTAAGCGTCCCTCGGCTGCACTGGCCCTCCAGGAGCAGTGGCTGCAGCTGGGGAACAGCAAAAATGGTGACAGCATTGACATATCCAGACTGACTTCGTTCATTGAGCGGCGAAAACACCAGAATGATGTTCGACCCATCCGTAGCATTAAAAACTTCTTACAGAGCAGGCTCTTGCCAAGAGTTTGACCTTGCCTGAAGTTCTCTCTCATTCTCTTTCACCTGCCAGCCAAGACTGGAGATAGACTCCTCCTGCCAATCTGACCGGAGATAAGACTCCTCCTGCCAATCAGCTGTTGACTTGAGTTTTGAGGAAAGCAGCCCCGAGCCAAGCAGCTGCTAGTGAATGTTCGTGTGCAAAGGCGCTGCGAGGCGGCCCGCGCGGGCCCGGCAGCGCAGACTTCACCGGGGTGGAGGACGGTGGCACTGTGCCCTTTAAAAGGCAGTCACATGCAATGATACAGGACAGTATTTTATTCAGGTTTCTGCAAAAAAAAATAGTTTTTTTAATAAACAAGGGTTGAATTTTGCAAGTGAACTTAACTACCATTTTCCAGATTTATTCAAGGCAGAAACGCCTATGTTCAAAGCACTGGTATTAATGACCGAAATGATGCCTGGAGAAGACTCACCAAGACGGCTGCCCATGGATACGGCCCCCATTTGTAACATCTGGCTTTCACTTGGTCCTAGAGCTTTCCAGTTGCCTCGCCTGTATGTATCTCACGTAGCAGTGCACTGAGATCGGACTCTGCTTTTAAGTGCATCCAACCTCAAAGTTTTTGCATACAAATAGAATGAATTGTTTTGCTCTGATAAAATGTAGGCCTTACTTGTATATAGACTGTTACCTGCCTTCAGTCTGTAATTCCCCCCCCCGCCTCGGTATCCTTTTTTCCCCCCTCCTTCCTAAATGGTGGTATGCCACTGTGCGGGTCTTCAGTTTGGGTCAGTACTCGCTGTCCCCTTAGAAAAAAGGACTTCAGGTTGGTGCCCAGCTGGCCAACCCGATTGCGGAGCAGTATGCAGCAGGACGAAATACTGTAAATGCACTCATTTGGGATTTACTTTTATTTCATATCATGTGCAATGTTGTGGCTTTAACATTTTATGCAACTATTTATGAGGACCTCTGTTGTAACTGTAATAAATATATAGAAAAAGCACATACTTAGTACGGCGAGCTTTATGGTTTTGTTTGCGTGTTTGGGGTTCCTGGGTGGGCAGGGGCGGGTGTGTTGTATCACACTGTCATTATTAGTTTAAGATGAGGGTTAGCATAGGATTTAGTGGAGACTAGTCAGTTTTAAGGATTGTTTAAAAGAAAGAGAGAAAGAGAGATGGAGAGAGATTCGTATCCCAAATCTCAAACCGGTTAAGAAATAGGGTGACACTTTTTAAAATTATTATTATATTCAAAATGCCAAAGTATGACTTTCCCAAAATCAGTCTCAACATTTACTACTTTTTAGAATTTTCAAATCAGTGTTTACTTCTTTCTGTGAAATGAACAAATGAATTTTGTGCTCTTTGGTGAAGAAATACATTCAAAAAGTAGTGGTCAGGTGACGAGAATCTGGCACGTAATGTACTTGTCTTAGTAACTGTTTTTAAGGTTGAAGTAATATTAACATGAGCTATTTAAAAAGGCAGAGATGGTTTTTGTGCGTCACTGAGTTCCTAAGGGTGTGTTGTCATCTATGTTTGTGCGAAATGCCATGTTTAAAGCAACCAAGCCAACATCCCCCACATAGTTAGGTTTCTGGGTCTTAAGCCATAACCTAGCTTGGGTTAGTTTTGAGCTTTGCGACTTCCACTGTATTCTATTTATTCCTTTTTTTGTTTTTATTTTTATTTTTTCTTTTGTTTTGTTTTTGTAAAGTTGTACAGAAACTTTTTAAAAGAAAACAGCTGACTTCAAAACTGGATGTGTATTCGTACCAACCTCATATCGTTATGTTTGTGTATTATTTTCCTTTATTGTTTCAGTTAAAATTTTACTTTATTTTGCATGTATATTTCTTTGTACAGTGACGCTACATGTTTACACAGTATGACGTGATGTAAATATTTTATTTTGCCATCAGTTATTTTGAAAAAAATTAAACATATTTGACATATTTGTCTGATCTCTTGCTTTAAGGTGTTTGAAAGGCTAGGTTTGCTTATATTTTAATTGGGCTCTGTATTTTAAGAAGGTAAATTGTTTTATTGCCATAAAATTCCATTTACATTGCAACAATGTATCTTTATTTCATGCCTTACAAAATAATACTTGCCTTTGCTCTAAGTGTTGACTGATTTGTAGTGTCCTGGTTGTTTTTGTATAAAAGATGTGAGTCTCTAATTGTGGAAATTCATTACAGTCCTCTTTACTAAATTTTGATTTTTTTTCCCTGAGGCTTTTACCAGATGTTCCTTGTAAAAGTCCAGAGGCCTGTATTTCATTTTAGTATCGACCGTTTTAGTATTTATTTCCCACATCCTCATAATGACTTGGGATGCTCAAGAAGAAAAGTGACTTGCATCATGAAGACTTTGTTTTTTCCTTCCTCTTGTAAGAGACAATGCAGAAAGGTTTTTCATTTTAACTTTTCATTTTAACGCCTGTTTTTCTGCTATCACTAACACATTTGCAATTCAAAATAAAGGTCAGGGGACGGCATGGAGTGTTTTGCTTGTCCCTGCGTTGTACCTGTGACTTGTCCTTCCCAGCACCACCGTAGCTATGTCCCCGCCACTAGTAAAAGTGTCCCTTTTATTCCTTGTAATTTACTGGAGCCCGCTGTGAGAAGGAATATTCTGCAAAAATCTGTTGCCGAAGGTGAACTGTTGGCAGCTTTTTCCATGGCTGGGAAATAGTTGACACTTTGTTCTTAGAACCGTTTGTGGGTTTGAGTTTTTCAAAATACTTCTTTATTGACTGCAAATAACCTAAGCAGAGGAAGGGAGGAATTACCCAAATGGGATGCAGGGAGAGAATGCATTTGTATATTTTCAGTGGTAGAAACTCATCCCCCTCAGCTTGGATTTTGAAACTCCTATTTGAGCAAGAGTGCACTGTTGTTAGTCCAGTTACGTGAGTTTGCTTACTTGGGAAATAATAATCCCCAATATTTTATTAAAAAAAAAATGTAGGGAAGGTTTCACCAAACTGGCCTTTAAGTCTTATGAAGGGCTCCAACTTAGCTTTTTCAAATAACCAAATAGCGCAATTAGGTCTAGCACGTGCCAGCAAGGCAGCTGGGTGCAGTGCTCATTGCCCCTGCTGGGAGGGGAAACCCGATGCGTAGGTGAGGAGGGCTGATGTGGGGCTTGTGAGGCAGGAATGCTGCAGAGCACAGGCAGGGGTAGTGGATGCGGACCCTGAAAGGAGAAGGAAAAGCAAAACAGAAACATGGGGAGGTTCAGGAGAAGGAAGTATCCAAATAGCTCTACTCAGTCATCTGTTGCTGGTAGTTTAGGAAGAAGAGAGTGGGTTGCCAGCACTTCTCTACTTTAAAGTCAGTACATAAACAGATAACTTTTCAAAATAGAGGTTGAAAGAGCAGGAGTTCTCCTAAGTGCTTTTGATGTACTCACTGGACTTGAAAGCCCTTATGCCACTGGTAAGAAGAAAAGGTGGCTAGATAGTGTCTCCAGTGTCAGCAGCCTACACCGGCAGAGGCAGGTTTAAGAAAACACTCAGTCCTGTGCCTTGCTGTTCACCTCTTCTGAGCTTGGCAGGGAAGGTAACACACTAACTTGGGGTTTTCCCCATAAATAATCCGTAGCTGCAATCTCCCTTATGGGGCAGGTGGGATCTGAAGTAGCCACTAACGGTTCGAGTTACACTCGGCAATAGCAGCCAATGCTCCTGAGGAGGAGGGTGGGAGAGCCTTGTTTTCTCTTGCGTAACTATATAAACCATCCTCGTTTTCAGATGGGAATACTAATGTGCCAATGACGGGAAAAATAATCAGTTGGTGTTTTTTCAAATCTAAGGGCATGTTCATGCCAGAGCCCAACAGAGATCCTCCGGAATGACTTAGCAAAAGCATTTGGCTTCCTGCAAAGCAGGAGCTGGGGCCCGTCCAAGCCTCACTGGGTATGAAATGCCTGAAAATATGGTGGTGCATTCTTTATACATAATGCACTGCGTGATAGTCAGGAAACTTGGGCCAGATGAACAGAGATGAATGTGTAACCAAGGGCAAAACCAATGACTGACTAGAGATTAAGCTCCAGGATTCCCAAAATCCTAATCTCCATGAAGGCAGGAGTATAATTAAGCAGTGTTTATGGATGGTGAAACGTATGAGCAGTTGATATTTGGGGTGGTATTTGGACAATCACTAGTTGCTACAAACAGTGGTGTATTTGTGTGCTCTTTGGATAGCGGCCATTGAAGAAGGGACTCCCTTGGGATTAGCAGAGGAGAGTCACTGTGTCTGCTCCAGGCCAGGGCAGGAGTGAAGCCTTCTATGCCCGTGGGTGGGTGTTGAGGCTCGGCATGGGTACGATACTAACTTTGCGCTCCAAGGCTTCAGCAAGCCTGAGCTTCCTGCTTTTATGAGCCGGCTCGGCGTTTGTCAGAACCGCTGCTTTATCCCCGAGGAGGCAAGCAGCTGCTGTTTGTGCTGGGGTTGGGTCTCACTGGAGATAATGTTAGGAGTGACTGGGGAATCAGGCATTCAGCAGAGGTGGAGGTTGTACTTGTAAAAAAAATGTACATTTTGTACATTTACATCTGCTCAAGGAGCTGAGGTAGGAGGCTTTTTCTGCACATGCTGTAATGCAAGAAAAGCCCAGTCATCTACCACCATTGCAAGGGAGCTGATGCCCAGTGCTGTTTCTTCTCCTTGGCAAGCAAAGTTATGTGCCATGTAGCCTGGACTCTGTACACCTGGCCGCTACTTTGGCATTTCCCAGGGATGTAAGCCCAGTGCTGCCCCAAGCCAGGCTGCAGCACTGAGCATCAACACAAGGATGAGATCTCCCTTTTTTGACTCCTATGTGCACCAAGACCTGCAGCTAAAGCCAGGAGCCTGTTCTGTGGGAGCAGAAGAATGTGCTGCTTTCTCTCACTGTGTTTTGTCCTCAAAAACAGAACCGCTCCCCATCTTTCCTGATCGACTTTCCCTGTTCTTAACAAAAGAGCCGAGGGGACGCGTGACTTACTGAGAAGAACAGTTCGATCCCTTTCTGCTTCCCTGTGAGTGCCAGAAAAGATAGCACCAAGTCTGCTAATAATAATCTAAGTTCCCATCAGCTGTTCTGTCCACTGCCCTAAAAGAAGCCATTATGAACCCTCATATTAGAGAAAAACACCAAATTTCTGGATTCCCCCACTGATTGTAGATTAAAATGATGGAGCATAATAGAGAAACATCTGGGGTTTAAAAGATGAACTCTTTAGAGCTGTCTTCAGGAAAGGTGGCATTCATTGCTTTGATCATTTAATTATCCAGACCAATAATGTGAAAATTGCTTTTGTTATGAGTTGGCTTCCTAATAGACATCCTCCTCTTGACTGCTCCGGGAAGATTTTCGTTCTTGCTGTCTAAAGAAATGAGTTCCATGAGATACTTGGGACTGCATCAGTTACGGTGGACAAAGGCTGACACTCAGTAATTGTTCCTGTAATAATAAGGCATTGGTCCTTACTGCTCCAAATATTTCCCAAGGAAGATCTCTTCCGTATAAAAAAAAATATATTTATCTTGACCACCATTTTCCCAAATCCTGAGAGTTTGTTCCCTATTTGAGTGGCAATGGTCAGTTTAGAGCCCACGATCGTATGTGTATAACTTGCATCTTCCTTGGATCCTGCCCTCTGTGAGCATCATTTTTTGCTTGCTGAAAGTCATGAGCCACTTTAGTGCCTGGTCTAAACTGAGGCATTATCATTGCTTTAAGGAGATTGTTCTGACACAACTGAGCGTGGAGAACTGTTGCATTAAACAATTAGGAGCTGGCTAATGTTAACTTTCACTTTACTACTTAGGGAATTACGCTAGGTTCCATAACCTTATCAAGAACGCCTTTCATAGGAATACTTCATAGGAATTCCTTGCGAGTTTTTGGAAATTTGGAATGTGTTTCCTTTCACTCTGGCATGTGAGAAAACTGCAAGCCACCTAAGATTGGTTTAATCTGAAATTCTTCACTTTAAAATTCAAGTTCAGACATCAGTTTTGATGAGAATAATGCCCTCACTTTAACAAGAAGATTTAGTTGGCTGTCAAGCAGGAGGCCTGTTTCCACGCTTGAATATGGCATCAGAAGGATCTCCAAAGAAATTTCACGTTAAGCTTCCCACAATCTCCCTTGATAACAGGCAGCACTGAAAATTCACTTGGCACAACCTGAACTCAGTGATTGCCAGAGCTTAATATCCCCTGGGTTGCTTCTAA
Source organism: Crypturellus tataupa (assembly GCA_034781795.1). Taxonomy (NCBI): domain Eukaryota; kingdom Metazoa; phylum Chordata; class Aves; order Tinamiformes; family Tinamidae; genus Crypturellus; species Crypturellus tataupa. The sequence continues at coordinate 391,611 of JAWLRI010000190.1, forward strand.
ATACCCACAAAAGCTGGCAGCAGATGAGAGTTTGCCCCGTTGTGCCAATGGGGATCTGCTAAATCACTTCTGGTAATACCACAACCTACGCCACGTATCTTGCTTGTTTGTACAAGCAATGATGTGTGTCACTGAAGAGCATACGCTCCCTTAAGATGGATGGTTCTTCAGGCTATCAAACTTTCCCTTCAGTGATGCCAAGATCCCCTGAGTACTTGCACAATGAGGTCATTTAATGTTGCCATCTCTCTCATGAGGCAGTGAGAAAGCACTTCCTTCTTTGGTGATGGAGCTTTCTTCTTGGACGGGCCTTGGAGGGTTTGGGACTCTTAATTTGCCAGGAAAAGCATCCTGCAAATGCAAAGCTGGGCATACGTGCTAGTCCCGGAAACAGGAATTTATGTGTCCATTGTTCTATTCTCGTTCTGGGAGTATTAGGGTCTAGAGGACAGTCTTATCTGCTTATTGCTAATGGGTCAAGTATGTCATAGCCACAAGGTCTTAAAAGCAATTTAGGACAGAGTGGCCTGAGATAACCTGATCACCACCAGAAAGTGCCTGATCACTCCTCTGGAGTCTAAGAGAGTCCTAAGCTCGTTTTCGCAAAGGATCTTTCACAAAGTAAGACATGGTGCAAACATGGCAGTGACTGTTCTTCTTACCCCAGTCTACCTTTGTGAAAGATCCGAATAGTAAAATGAAAGCTAACATTAGCCAGCTCCTATTTTAAGAAATTAACACACAGGCTTTTACAGTCCGTCTCACAATCTGTGTATTGAATGGTTCTCAAAACTAAAGTTCAGTCTTTACTTGCAGTAGAAAGTTTTTGGATCAAGTACTAAATTCCCTAAGTAGACTTGATCTTTTGCTTAGTGTTTAGCTATTCCTCTCTTCTTCAAGACCACCATCTGGCTACTAACCTATTACTTTTAAAATTGAGATATTGTATTTGCTGTTTGTTATAGATGGTTGCAATAATGGCCTTCTCTGCTGAGGAAGTCTGTTTTCTCTCATCTCACTCTCTAAGGACTTTTTAGGTATGAGAAATTCAATTTGAATTTTATTACTGGTGTAGTTCTTTAATGGGCTGTAAACCTGGTGGCAGTGACACACATAAGGCATTTGTCAGAGCATGTAACAGTTTCATCTTTTGACAAATATTTTTTCTTCCAGGAGGACAAAAGCAATTCAGATGCTGTTCCTTCTATTCCTTCTAATGGCATTTTTTTCAGGTACGCTTTCATTTTGGTTAGAGCTTTTGGTGGACCTAGAGCTCTGTGTTGATTCTATCAAGAGCCAAGAAATCTGTTTGTCTTCCTTTCGCCGTATTTCTGTGTTCAAGGAGCTGCTTCGTCATTCATTGTCAAGGGAGACACACTGCCTGTGCCAAGAGCATTCCCACTGCTACTCAGGCAATTGCAATGAAAAATGACCCTGTCCTTGTGATTTTCGAAGTCATCGTTTGAGAGTTTCATTTGCACATAGTCCCTACGCTGTCACTCCGTTTCCATGTATGAGACTTCTGTTACTGCTCAGCAGAAGACACAGACATGTATTCAGTCACTTGGGGAGTATGGATGTATTGCCTGGATTTATCACGCCGTGGGCAGCATGCATGCAAGCACTCGAAGGAGAAGGAAAGGCTGATTGCCATTCAGTGGAACTCCTCAAAACATGTTCTCCTTGTGCCTATGTGTTACTATATTTTGAATTACCTTGCTTTTGAGAAAACGTCAAATATGAGGAAATGAAAGACACAAGGCCTGTGCTGCTAAACTACATTGGCACATGTGGATGGCATGGAGAGGGCAGTGGGTGCAGGGGAGCGCACACACACCGCAACAACAAAATGGGTGTATGTTTGTACGTCAACAAGGTGTGTAGATTCCTTCATATGGTGACGTGACTGCATAAGCATTTCCTGGTACTGCTTTTATGAAATCAGAGCTAGTGAACTAATGTTACGGATAAAATGTCTGCTCTTCCTTTGCTTTCCCTGTAAACAGAAATATAATGGTAGTGAAGAGGGACAGAAATAATTGTTTTGGGGAGCAATGAAAGCAAGATTTTCTTTTTTTTATGGGATTTTGCTTCAGTCTTGGATTATATGGTAGTTAATGAGAAATTCTAATGGAAGTTTCTCCTAAATGAGTCACTCATAATGAGCTCTAGATGTCCCTGCTTGAGCAGGGGAGTTGGACTAGATGATCTGTAGAGGTCCCTTCCACCCTCAGCCATTCTGTGATTCTGTGGTTTTGTGCTGATGTCTTTGTTCCGAGTGGGTCATTGGCATCAGCTAGGATTTGGGTCCGTCTGCACCTTCTTCTGCCAAACAGCACTGGTCTTTGTCCTCTCTCGGCCATCAAATTGCCTGAACCTCTTGGCTTCTTGGAGAAACTGAACGGGCTATGTCCAGTTCAATTTAAGATAGCCAAAATATGTCAAGAAATCACTTTAACAAGGCTAGACACACAAAAAAAGGCAAGGCAGACACACAAAGGAAGTGATTGCACGTGACTTACTAAGAGGTTTACCTTTAAAAATAAGTTACCCTTCTCAGGAACAGGTATGGACAATGTTGGCCTTCAAATATGTCTGTTCTGACAAGCAGGGGCTTGTGTGATGTGACTTTGCCAGTTGCAGAATGGTAAGTATTGCAAGTGAATTGATGAGAGTCAAATATTCCTCTTGAATCCATAAAGGTTGGTTTGACAAATATTCAAGAAATCTTTTTTTTTTTTTCTGTACTAGCTGCCAGATTTGAGAGGAGTAATCTTTCACAAAGGTTGAGTTAGATACATTTTGTCAGTTTTAAAAGATCAAGAAGGCAATGGGAACAGTTTTCCATCAGTTCAGGTGTGAATGGAGTGCTGTCCCACCACTGAGGGCTCCCCAGGAACACTTCAGCTGCTTTACTGATCTGTTCCTGGACCACCTGGGTTTTTTTTTTTTTTTTATAATCCTATTTTTTCTAGCTTGTCACTTCTCACTTCTATTAGTTTTAAGATAAATGTCAGGAGTTACAACAGGCTTGGTCTTGGTAGGGAGGAAACAACAAGGGGACTGGTGACCCTGTTGCCTGTTTGTCAAGCTTTAGTGCTGTGTCCAGAGCAGACTGTGTAGAGGATGAAGGACTGAGCCATCCTATTGCTCAGCATTGAGCAATGAGTTGCTTTTCCATAACCATATGGATTTGGAATTTAGTTCTTTCCTTCTTGTTCATAGCAAGGGAGATGTAGAAACCCCTTTTTCTGGAAGAAAGAAGACACTCAAGTGGCACATTAGGAAAGCTGTGTGGGAATATGGTCTCCTGTTGAGGCAATAGCTCTTAAACCCTCGCTCCTGGCATACTGCTAAAGCTGATGCTTGCGCCAGACATGTTTCTTGACGGAGCAAATACAGGGCATGGCAACCGGGTGGAGTGTATTTGCCTGATCAGACTGCTTTTTCCATATATTTCAATTAATCTGTATAACAAGACAAAGATAATGTTACATTTCAACCCCCCCCCCCAAAAAAAAGCTTTTAAAAAGAAAAGATCCTTTTATGGATACAGAGGTGGTCCAGTTTGCAAATTCTAGTAACATCTGTATCCTTAACTTTGACATTTTCTGCTTCCTGCTAGCTTAACTATACAAATGTCTTACTTGTGTGAGCTATTCACTTGCAGCTGACATGTCACTGCTTTAAAACAGTGGCTCATTTCTGGCTGAGTTCCAGACTGGCTTTGTAGCCACTCTCCATATTTGTTTATTGAGCACAAATTATTTTACTATTGGGTGTAGCTCTTTCTGAAGCCTATCTCCTGAAAGTATTATCAGTGAAAGGAAATATAAATACATTATATTTACCCGACCATGATGCTGTTTTAGTCACACTGAGTCACGCTAGCGCACTTTATGTCAGAGTAACACGGGAAGGTCAGCGGAGGAGGGACGGCTCCGATGGTCCTCTGCAAAAAACAAGCACAGCGGAACACGTACAAAAAGATGTTTGGTTTTCTTGTTGGTTTTTCTTTTTGTTTGTTTGCTTTTTCAGCTGCAACGACGCAACTGATTGCAGAGCGGCTTCGCTAGCAGAAGCTATAGCTTTGCATTGGACAGTTCTAGCAATAAAATTCAAAATAAAAATCCAGCGACTTTACACTTGTTTGGCTTCTAGGAAAGTGTTCCAGTAACTTACACAGGCTTGAGAAAGTGGCAGGACACCCTTGTTTGGCCCAGCTTGTTGAAACGTGCTCAGGTGGAGTGTTTCCTGAACCGGGGACGCGCCAGCAGAGACCCTACGAACGCGGCTTTGCCGGCGTTTCCATGCCAAGGCTCCGCGTTTAAGAGCCGCGACGGCAGCGCGTCCTGTTCCTCGCGAGCTCCCGCTTACCCGTGGCGCAGCAGCCCGCTCTCCTCGCAGCAGCGAGCGCGAGCTCCCTTGCTCTCCCTCGCGTCCCTCCTCCTGTCAACGCGCTGCCTGTTTATGTGCTTGACACAGTGGAAACCACCGAATGAAATTTCGAATAAAATTTATGACATAAGGATGTCATTATAAGATTGTAGAGTTGCTAAGTTTTTTAAATTTAAAACTCTCCATACAAATCTGGTAGTAGCTTTGAGCAGTATCTTCAAATACTCAAAGCACTCCGGTCAGCCTGAAGTGCCACAGGGAGCAGCATGACACTGGTGTCGTCTAAATCGCAGTTGCTCAGAGAATGTGATTAAGTCTAGAAATGAATTTGAGGCAATAAAGCAGAATCCAAGACTCAGCTCTCTTTCTCCTGTATTTGGAAGGAAGATTTCTGGGTCTGGGATCTCCGGGTGCCTGGCATGATGGGTGGAACAACGCTTTTTGCAAGGGCAAAGGATGTCCAGAAATCCCATATAAATATCCAAGGCCAAATTCCACTGAGACAAAATTTCTGTGTAGGAAGATGGATCCAGGGAAATTTGTGCGTGTGTCTGTGTCTGTGTATTGGAGAAGAAGCCATATGGGAACAGCTAGGAAATTTCATTTTACATTCCCTACTCTGGCTGTTCTCTTAAAGCGAAATCAATATCACTTACTTGACAGAAAAGGAGAAATCCTACTGTTCACATATCAGATAATAGAATATCAAATGGAGTACAATCCATAAAAATCATGGAAAGTATGGGGAAAAAGTCATAAAATCCTTCCCACGATTTGTGAAGAAGGTGCCAAACCTCTGTAAGTAGAAGAACTCTTGCCTTTTTATTCACTGACTGCAGAGCGGGTTGTGGCCACTGCCTGTCATCACAGCGGTGCTCTGTATTATACTGAAGAGTCTCTCCATCACGGTGGTGTTTTCAATTTCTCTCATTTTCAATTTTCAAGCTTCACTTCAAATATAGGGAGAAGAATTTACTTCCCCCTCATGCATTCTCTGAAGATACATGAGATGTCGGCAAGAGCCAAAACAGAATTTCATCCTCTGAGCTCTTGCCTCATGTAATAATTAAAAGACATTAATACCCTCCTCCTTCTATACTGCTGGACATATAGACAAGTATAGTAAATATTAGCTTAGCAATAGGTTGTTTTGACCTACTAAGTGAAGTTCATGCATTAGTTTCAGCTCAGAGTAGACGCTGATTCTGTTGGGAGGCAGGGAGGAAACGTCAGAGAGAACATGGGTGTTTATCTTTGTAATTTAGGATAAGCAAACGAACAGCCTGCACAATAACCTTTAGAAAGGAAAATCATTGGTTTCTGCTCTTACTGGAAGTCTTTTAGATCAATAAACTGCATTATGAAAAGAGGCACGTCTGCTCTCCAGCCCTGCCACGCAGTGACATTTCCATCGGCGCTGCTGCTCCTTCCCGTACAGGCTGCTGCCTTCTCTCTGAGGCCTGCATTTTTACAGCCATTTCATCTTCTCGCTTCCTGCAAAGTCTGAAGAAAATTAAATTTATTCTTTTCATTGATGACACGCTGTATTTTCATTTGGGGTGACCTCTTCCTCTGAAAAGAATGAACTTTTTTACCCCCTTAGTGATCCTGCTTTGCTTTTCAGTGAAAAAAAAGCCAATATTAGCCATTATATTAGTTCTTAGAATATTAAAAAAATATATATTGAGGATAATTGTTGTTCTTAGCAAAGGTGAGAAAAAGTGGCTTGCTGCTTCTCCTTCAGAAGGGAAATCCAGGGGAAGTTGTGCTCCAATCTACAGCTCGGTGGGAGGGCAACTGGGCATTAACAACTTGCCTGATGCTTCCAAAACCCTCCTGTGCCCAGGACAGTTGTCTCATTATCCGTCTTGTGAAGGGAAGGGACAACCTGCTGGCCACTGTGCCCCTGCGTGCTGCAGCACCTTGGCAGACCAGACCTGGAGGCAGAGAGTTGCCAGGGGTCAAGTGTCGTTCCTAACCGCGTGGTTTTTTTCTGGGTAACAGAGAAGAGGGGACAGCTCAGGAATAGGGATGAAATTGCCCACAACTCTGGACCAAAGTGCCTCAAGCGTTTGCTGCCTCTCTAAAGCATTTGTGCCTCCTGTTCCAAGGCAGCGGTCATGGCACCCTACGTGGGGTCCTCCAAATCGCGGGGCCGCGCAGTGAAGCCCTTGCTCCCCATCCTACCACCTTTTGCAGCCGGACAAGCAACCACGTTGAGCCGTAGTGCAACAAAATGCAGGGCTCAGCTTCTGCCTCTCGCAGAACCACAGGGGAATGTCACGGGCAGGAGCGGCAGCCAGATAACAGCAGCCACAGAAGTGCGGGGGTGGCCAAAGGAAATTTCCTTGTCAGCTTGTGCAGGCGATAAAGAGCGCAAACATGCAAGCACGCAAACACTGGCTACTTAGCAAAACAGCCCTTCTTACTTGGTGGACCGTATCAGTCCAGGTGGTCACTGCCTTTTGCATGGCAAACATATTCCCTCCATTTTAGAGTCTGGCTTTTTGTTCCTATTCTCCCCACAACCCTGCCTTAGTAAAGCTTAATAAAACATGAGGCTTTTTTTTTTCTGTACTTTCTGTAATTTAGTCCAGTTACAAAGCTCAGCTGGAGTTTTCCTGCAGTGAGAGGTGCAGAAGGCTCTAGTGTGCCTCCTGCTCCCCTCCACCTGTCCCCCGAACTCGTAGGAACAACAAGGATACTGCTTTCCCAAACTCCCCAAAGCTCCTAGATCCTGGCTGTTCAAAATATTAGATGACTCTCACCATGCTCTAAAGCCACTCACAGGGCTACAGATGTGCACAGCTCAGGTAAATACTCATGCTCTGCCACAGCAGCACAGGGAATCCGTGCATCCTGCTTGGGTGACGTTGTTAAGGAGTCATCCAGGTGAAGCAGCTACACCCGTCTGGAAAAATGTGGTATGGGATAGAGAAGGTGGAAAATGAAGAAAAGAGGATGAGTGAACAGTGACAAACACTGCTTTTTTGGGAGGGAAGGAACAAACCTACCTACCAGGCAAAATGGATGAGGAAGTACAAGAGAGGAACTGAAGACAATAAAAGGGAATCCAGTGCAGTGCAGTGGCAAAAATAAATTATTTCCACCATTTAATCAAGACAGCTTGCTTATTTTGCTTTATTTAAAAAAGATCTGAGGAAGTAAATGAAAAGAGAAGCACCATACGTGGTGTTTCTTTTTCTCCGTCCCACTGGCTTTCTTTCCAAACGTCCCCACAGAGCAGGTAGCCACCCCACATATTTTTCCCCTCTCAGAATTATCTTGGTCTGCTAACAGAAACAGAACAGAGATAATAAGTGCAAAAAGATGCATACAGACATCCATGCATATATATACAATATATATGCATTATATATACATATATGGTAGTAGCTGAGTGTCAAAGGCAGCAAAAAAACTCTTAAAGACAGAAACATTTTTATTTCTCTCTCTTCTACTTCCATCACATTCAAAGAGGAAGTAGGAAGACTTTGCAGCCCTGTAGTCGTGGAGGCCAAGCCTTGAGCTGGAGAAGGGAGAGCAACTTTAGCCTCTGGCTCTGGGACTCGACAGAAAGAATCACGTAATGCAAGCAAAAGTTATCATCCCACTCTGAGTTTTGAACTTTCCTTTATTGCTGTAAGTGAATGCTCCTGATCCAAGAAGGATAGAAGGAAAATATGCTGTTTGAAGAGTGAATTTAACAAAGAAGCTTAATAAAAGATGCAGAAAGGAAGGGCAGCCTCGCAGTAAAAGGGAAACTGTCACATGGGTCATATGATTTCCAGCAGGTTTTCTTAATCCATCTGTAACAAGGTGCAACGCTCAGCTAGTCTGGCAGGGAAAACAGTTGCTTCCTTCTCTGAAATAAGAAGTTGTAGGTATCTTCAGAGCAGGAGACTGGATTTTATTTTATTTAAATATGAGTAGTCCTAGTCTGCTGAGAGACCATTTAACTTTAACATTTAAATGATTGGTGAGAAGGGGGTGTGAAAGACTCTCTCAAAGGGCTCCTTGCTCAGTCTTATTAAAAATCCTGTACCTGTGAAGTGATTCAACTGTCCCTGTGCAAACCTCACTTCGGCACAGCAGGGTCCACAGCCAACAGAGACGGGATGTTCGTTCGGGTGGACCATCTGCCTCCTCTTCAGGGTCCCCCTGGACCGGCAGCGGTTGCTTTCTAAGTAACACTACACACTTAGCTCTCGAACATGCTATAGTAGAAAAGAAGAGGTAGCACCATGTGTCTCTGTGAGAAGCCACCACTTATGGTGCTTGAACATCACCCTACGGTCTCCAGCACTCAGACAACTTGGAAGATGGGCAGGGAGGCAACAACGTGACCTTTATAAATAGCTGAGTTGTGCTCATTTTTTCTTCTCTTGCGGCTTGGATATGGAGAAGCGTACACAGCCCTGTGTAACTTTGAAAAGTTTAACGGAAATGAAACAGGAAGTCAGATCCGTTCGGTTTGTTGATCTGTAAAGACAAACTGAGTCTGCAGAGACTCGTTTTCTGCCCCAGCGAGACAAGTCAGGAGAGCAAAAGCCAGCTAGGAAGCTACTGCGGGGAGGAGATGCAGAGACGACACGACAGAAACACAAGCAAAACCAGAGAACTGCTCACCGAGCAAGAAAACAGAAGCAGAATTAACCACGCCAAGAGAAGCACTGGTGAGTGTGTGGTGCTCCGCTCCAGATTGTGGAGTCTCGTCGAGGCGGTGATCGGCTTCGGGAAGCTCCTGTGATGGAGGCTGTAGCTTCATGCGCGCTGCTTTTACCTGTACTTCAGAACGTATTTGGCATTAGTAGTAATAAGTGATGCTAAATAGATGAATTCTTCCTGACTGTTGCTAATGGACTTGGAAAGCCGACCTCTTACCAGCTCTTTATATAGGCTCTCCACAACATTTATGCAGTGGGAGGGCATTGCCCTTGTCTCAGTGGGTATTTTCTGTGGTCCTTTCGAATTGTGTATGTGCTCTGAGCACAGCTACAGTTCTGCTCGTTGCCTGCAGATGGGGTATGAACAAGCAGTTGCTTTTGCTGCAGCTTTCTCAGTCTAAATAGGCCCCGTTAAGGCATCTTCGTACTTGTTTAGTGTGGCTTTCAGCACAGGCTTTTGCTGAAACAGCCACAGAGTCACAACGAGTGGTTACAGGTGGAGGGAGGTGGTGACAGTCATGCCTGCAGCTTGGAGATGCTGTGGTCTGGAGATGCTTGGAGATGGTCTGGAGAAACACGCAGGGAGCAGGTTGTGCGAAAGTGCCCAGCTTTTCTCTGAAAAGCAGCACATGTCATCAGCATCCTGCAGCAGCAGGGACCTGCCCTCTGCACGTAACCTCGTGCGAGCACCCCGACCGTTCGCAGTGAATAGCAACCCAGGATGGAGGGAACAGACTTCAGCTGCTCTGGGGCTGACCTCCCCGGAGGTTTCCTTTCGCCCCCGTGGAGCCTCCTTCTTATTCAGAGCTGAAGCAGGAGAGGCTTTAGCTGCGCAGAAACCGTTGAGATCCACAGCCAGCCAGCACCTTCTCCAGCTGCCCACGCGGCTTCCCAAGACGCTTTCGGAAGGCTCGTGTGCCGGCAAACCTTCGTGAGCCCCTGCGGCAGCCGGCGCCCGCCTTGACACTACGATCCGTTCCCGAACCGCCTTCCAGGCAGCTTCTGCGCCGCCTGTTGCAGTCGATCCGGGGCTTGAGCAGGCCTGCAGCGACTCTCGCTCCTGCCTGCGTCCCGACTCTTGCTCAGGCCAAGGAAATGGCTCGGGCCTGCTGCCCAGCGCAGCGAGCGCGGGGCTCCCCTCCTCGCGGCTCGCTCCACCTCCCTTACCTCCTCCATGCGGAGGGGCCTGGTGCCTGCGGGGCGGCAGGGCCCAGCCCCTCTCGGGAAGGAGCTGGAGAAGCGCCCGGCCCGGGAGGAGAGAGGCTGGAGCCGCGAGGAGCCGCCAGCGCGCCGGTTGTACCGCGTGCGCGCGAGGCGAGTGGTTCCCCCGTGAGTCAGCAGCCGCAGAGATAGATAAACATTAACCCTGGGGGCTGCCCGCAGCGGGACGCCGTGGGCTGAATCCCAGCACTCCTGCCTGGGCTGGAGCACACACACACACAGAGGAAACGCGAGGCTAAACCCGTGAAAAACAGCCGGGCCCAGAAGGCACCGGGGGAAGCGGCAGGAGCGGCGAGAGGGGATGGACACCGAGACCGGGGTGCCCACACTGAAAGCGACCTCAACCCCGAGTCAGGGTGATGAGGCTTAGTCAGAGCACGCTGAAAAACATGCTTTTTTTTTTTTCCAGAACGGATTTTTCTATGGAGTGGCACTTAAGTTACAGCTTCAGGCCTTTTAAGTCAAATATTTACTCTTGCTATTCCTAGCTGGTTTTTTTTTAAACTTAGATTTTTTCTTTCACTTGCATAGGACCGTTCATGAACTTCTTTCTATGAGAGAGCTTGAGACCTCAGCATTTCGCACGTTTCCCAGCCCGGGCCGGTGGAAACCGGCGACGAAAACACTCGCACGAGGCAAATCTCTCCACGTTTCGCTTAAAGAAAAAATGTCCCTTTCTCAAACCGTTCTGCCGCGGGTTGACAGCCCCGCCGCCCCGTCCCCGCC
>JAWLRI010000190.1:402722-432498 GCA_034781795.1 Crypturellus tataupa
CTTCGGGGGGTTCTGCGGGTTTTTCCTCGTGCTTGTCCCTTATTGGAGCTGCTTTGCCAAGGCAAACGAACAGACGAGGAGCAGAAAGCCCCGGCGGGTTTCCCCGCGCGCTGCCGCGGGGCGGAGGGCTTTGGGGGGCTGTGGCTCCTGCAGCCGCGGAAGCGGCGGGTGTCCTCGGTGCTCGGCCGCGTGAGCGCGGAGCTCCTGCGGTGCCCGCCGCCCTGCCTCCTGTACGCGCGGGGTGTGCGGCCGTCCCCCCGTCTGCCCCCCGAGCCGCTGCCGCCGCTGCGGCGGGCGATGGCAGCGGTGAGGTGTGCGAAACCCCAAGAAACGACAGGTTTCAGTCCTGAGCCCGAAGAAAATGACTTTCCAGCTGCTGCAGTTTGTCCCTTGAGAATGCTGCTCGGGTCTTTGCCGCTGGACAAATAATTTAATTATGATCATGCAGCATGATAAAAAAAAAACCCGCGGTTGTAGGGTTTTGTATGTATGAAATATTTCTGGCGTTTTGAAAGCAATGGGTAAAGGATGAGAGTGTTAGAATGGATTTTCAAGAGCAATCGCTGTTCAGCATGTGAAATGCAGGTGCTTTTCATATGGCTAATGGATATCTGCATTCTTATCTGGTCTCCTGAATAAATTACTTAATTTTCATAGTTCCCAGTTCCTCTTGTCCTTTGCGACGTAAGCTGTTTGCTTTTTTTTTTTTTTACTTTTGGACCAGCTGCCTGACTAGCTGGTGAAGGTTTCCCATTCAGCAAGAGGATTTTCCATCTTTTCCTTTATTTTTTTTTTTAAGACAGCACTTGGAGGTTGAATCCTTACATCTTGTCAACCAAGGATATGATGACAGACGTGAAAAGATCTGTCAGAGTGATCTTACAGTTTTCCTTGAGCTTAATGTCTGAAAATGTGTGAGCTTGCGTGACTGCACGAGCAAATGAGTTTGAGTTTCCAGAAACACGAATATCTTCCTTCTCCCGGCCCCAGGCAGCTGAGCCGTGTAGTCATGGTGTCCCACCATAAGAGAGGAGAAGAACGTGGTTGTAATTTAACTGTTTTGAAAACATCCTCCTGTGTCAGCACTGACATTAATCGTGCACACAGGGCTTTGAATATCCCTTTCTAGAATCTGGGCAGTGAGGAAGCAAGGTGCTTGGCACTGCCCACAGGTAAGCTGCTACTCTTGCAGTATTATCACTTTCTTCGCCAAGCGTGCATGGCTTCAATGGGCTTCGCCAAAAATCCTCCTTTCTGCAAGCTTAAACACTTGCTTCAAGCTTTTCTCTGTGACAAGGAGATGCTTTACTGGCTTCTCCCAGTTCTGTTCTGAGCGTGGCTTTTAGTAATGTGCAGGACCTACCATGAGTTTACTGGAGGGATCTGCTGATTTGTTCAATAATCTTCAGTTCCAGTTTCATTTCATGTCACTTCCTGTGTGCAAATGTTAGCTGTGGCATGTTTGTCAGAGGCCGGGATTTTAAAATGGGTGGATTTGTGTCATTGTGGGTTTTGGAAAATGACACTGCCAGGTACCAAGGTCCAGAATTCTGGATTCTTTTTAGTTTGCAACTGAAAAAAAGTGACCCCTTTGCAAGCTACCAGCTCCGTTGTAAAAAGCTTGATGTGCAGAGGTTGCACGAACCCAAATTTTGACAGGCCTGCGTAATTTGTATTCCATGTAGACCTTTCCACCTGTCAAGCTTTTAGCCAATTACTGCAATTACTAAGGTGTCAGGGGAACCATGAACTCTTAGCCCCTGTGACCGATTTCCCGACCACTTGATTTGAAGCTTCTCTTGACACCAAGATGCTTGTAACAATAATATTAAAAAGTTTATTAGCAGTCACAGCCGTCAGAGAAATTCTATCAGAGGGTTTTGGTTTCTTAAATCATATCTTTGTGTAACATCTGTTCTAACTAGGTTTTCTTGGCATTACAGGGAGCTTGGTAATTTAAAATTGGAGTTATCCTAATGCAGTTGATTTTACCTTTCTGAGTGCTTTTATTGCTTAAGATTTTAGGAAAGTGCAGAGTAAAGCACTGAACCCAGAAACTGACAGAGGAATTCGCATGTGTGCAAGCTAATTCAGAAATGTCAAGTTGGGTCTGATGCCTTTTAAAGATGAGGAGAGAGCACAGACCAAAAACAAAAAAAAAAAATTGCAGCTGTATCCATACTGATAGTAGCAAATCTCCAGAATAAAGCTCAAGTTTTAACTTTCTTTACATGCTGAGGGATGTGAGAGTAGTTTCTGTCATTTGCATTCAAAGTGATGACTTTGATATTTAGCTTTTCTGTTTCTAATATGTCTTGGAAGGAGGGAGAGATGCTCCCAAGCAGATATACTGCACAGCTGGAATAACCTCTTCCTGTACCTGGAGGAGGGGAAGCACGGGCTTTGTGATCTGGCAGATGGCCAAGTGATGTGGCTTATTACTCCATGTTAAAGATACATTGCTCTGCAGAGTGCTTCATTACAGCAAAGCTCGGCAAGCCCTTGGAAGAAAGGGCTGTGCTCCGAAGGCAGACGTGTGTGTACAGCGGACAGGCTACTTCCCCAAAACTGGTGGTGAGAACGAGGAGTCAGATAGATGCAACATGATTAAAAGGGGGTGGTCTTCTGAGCAGCATCTTGGTGAGATCCTGGCGGCGAACGCCTTTGCTGTCTGCAAGAACTAGCAGTGATTACTGAGGCTACGGAGTTGGGAAGCATGCTCAGGTACTTGAGCTTTGTTAGTCATGGGTTCCCTGATGTTGTTGTTTTTCCCCAGCTATCCCTAGAGATGATTGTTTATCCGACGGGCAGAAGTTCCTTACCCAGTGGCCGTGCATTTCTCCTTGTTTTCTCCTCCGAGTCTTGGCACGTCAGCGAAGGTCTCTTCAGGCTGTTGAACGTTCCTTAGGAGCAGGCTGGCTGGTGGGCACTGAGGGGCTGGTGGCCGTCTGAAGGGTGTTTCCTCCCCAGAGAGCTGCTGCTGGAGCCCGATGAGATGCAGCTCATCAGTCTCTCATGTACGGGGAAGGGCTGCAGGTGGAAGCCTTGTGCTGTTGAGCAAACAAGATAAAGAGGAAAGAAACTCTTGTTCCAAAAGACTCAATTTGGTTTTTTTTTTTCCCCTGTGCCAGAGCTTCAGTCATCTAGAGAAACCAATGGAAAACGCCAGGCTATTCCTACCACTTAGCCTTTTGGTTAAACTTTAGCATGTGAAGATGGTCAGGTGGCAGATATTTTCTTTACACTGTCAGTTTCAATTCAGCATAGCCAGAGTAAAAAATAATATATATATAAGGGATTTTGAAGAGCTGTGTCTGTGAACAGATCAAACAAAACAAACCTGAGCAGTGTTAGGGATGACTCAGTTCAGCAGCATAACAAGAATCCATAGAATGGACTTCCTTGAAATCATGTGATTTAGTGCATCTATAGAAGTGACATTTGAAGAGTACAGGCATTGAAATAGCATTTCGGAAGGAGGAATGAGTTTTTTCCCAAATCTTAACAAAAGGAATTATCACAAGAGCAGAAATTTTAGGAGTTTTGTCTTGTAAAGGTTATTATTTTTTAATCATAGTTAGGAATAAAAGCTTTAATGAAATACTTTTTATGGTGTGAACCATACTCTGGACTGTAAAATCTCTGAAGGCTTCTATTGATTTTTTTTTTCATCCATAAATGAAAGTGTATCTTAACTTTAATGCTTTGAAGGCCCAGGATGGCACATCCTGAGTCTTCAGAAAGGAAGCCAGATTTCAAAGAGTATCAATAACCGAGTTTTCCTTTTGTTCTGGTAGGGAGCAGATGGCCTATGAAGGCAAGGGCATGCATTAATATCTTCTGTATATAGATAGGTTTGTTTTTTTCTTTTTAAAATAATGCAGCAGGATAGGTTTGGTTAATTGTGGAGCTGGTAAGAAGTGTTCATGCTTGTTGCCACGGAGTAGGCGCAAGTCAGTGTTGCAACGGGGTAGAGATGTTTGCAGCAACCCATTGGGGTCCTGCTAAAGATCAGGGAGCCAATGTGAGTTTGCCTTTCCACTTTATTTTTCTGAGTGATTCTTGCAGAAAGGGGACAAGGATTGCGGGAATACTTGAGGGAACTCTGATACATGTCAGCTGTGTAAATACTTTCTTGAAAGCAGTGAACTTAAACACAGCAGAAACTACCCGGTTTTCTAGGTGGTTGCATGATTCTAGTTGTATTTTGACTGTGTTCCTTTCTGTCAGTTTGGTTTTGTGCAGAAGTTGACATCTGATTGGTTGGCACAGTTGAACTTTTGGTAAGTCAAGTCACTTCCCTGGCGGTTGCCATCTCTGCCCGGAATGAGTTCTCCTTGCTTTCTTATACCAGGCGGCGACTCTCAGCTCAGGTTGTTGCAGGGCAGAAGCTTGCTTAGCGCCACAGTACAAGTTGATGTTGCTTTCCTTCATAAAGAAAAGGTTTGCTAACGAGGTCGCCACTGAATCGAGCAGTGCTTCCCCGATGCTTCGGTTTGTGCTTGGTCTGCTCTGCTGCAGGAGTTGCTCTTCTGAGTGGGGTTATGGTATTTCTGGGGTGCTCTGGGGACCTGGGGAACACATTGCCATTATCCTGAAGAAAGCCTGGGGCCATGCTGACACACATCCCATGGGTCTGCAGTGCTGCATCCAGGGGTCTTGGTCCCTTCCTGGTGCTGTGTCAACCCAAGCGGGATCAGTGGGGGTCCCAGACCCAGGAGGGACTGGGTCTTCTGCTCTGCTTCCCTCTTTAAAGGAGAAGGACTTGTACTTTGGGAGGAACTAGTTACTTTTAAAATTACTTTTTAAAGTGGCAGACTTTCAAAAAAACTGCGAGGGAGTCAAGGGTGAGGCTAATTCTTTAGAAACCCCTTCAAGAGAGCTGTGTGTGAAAGAAGTGTGTTACAGAAGACTCCTACTCATCACTTTTATGTCAGCGTTTTTTACATTTGGATTTTTTTGCACGTCTCCTGCTGCCCTTGTAGGGGGTAAGGCTTCAGACTTGACATTAGCAGGAAGCTGATGATGTGGCACGAAAGGAAAACACAGCCTGCTTCTTGCATGGCAAGATAAACACCATTATCAACCCTTAATTTAGCGCTGTTTGAGCCCTCTTCTTCCAAATCGCATCTTAAGACTGTTGCGAGTCCCCGGACTCGCAGCCGGAGGAGGCCCGTCCGTGTGGCGGTGCTCGTGGATGGCGCCCAAGGGATGTGAGCCCGGCACGAGACCACCCAGCTGTGGCTGCCGGCTGGAGAAGGGGATGGCGGGGCATGGATTGTGGTAAAAATACAGGGGGATATTTTACTCCTCTCCCCTCGCCCTGTTGTACACTTTTGTTCCAGCTAAATTGCTCTTTAGTTTCTGAAGGATCTTGGAGGAGGAGGAAGGATCTATTTTAAGCAGCCCTTTTCTTTCCTGACTTTTTCTTCATGCCTTTACCAAGAGCACTTTGTGATTCAGCTACCACTTCTAAATTTCATTGAGTTGGAAAAAAATATATATAATTACATTTCTAAGTCTGACATAAGTACCGAGGGTGGAAATGAATCACAAAGTCCTGCGTGAACAGTGTGTGTCAATCCAATGCAGCAGGGAAAGGTTATGAAGTCCAGTGCATGTTGCAATCAAAATGCAATAAAAACAGCCCACATCATTTTTTTCGCAGGTTTTTCCCCCCTCATCTTCCATTTAACCTTTTTAATAGAGTAGTTCTAGTTATAAATCCCCTAAATTTAAGTAAAACCGGAGGCGCAGTATTCAATCATGGCAAGTGCTTTGATGTTGATTAACAAAAATGGATGAGCAGTTTTCAGTTGTAGGGTGCTCTCTGGTGATTCATGTTTCGTGTCGCGGTTGGCGAGCTGGCACTTCCCAGCACTCCCTGAAAGCTCCTGGCTTGTGCGCCTGTTAACTACAGACCTTGGAAGGAGGCTTTGTTTGCAGGATTAATACTAGCAAAAGCTTTTCTAAGGTATTGCTTGATTTAGCTTAAAAGCACATGCTAATGCAAACCTTATGTCTTTTATTCTATAAGAACGGTTAACGGAAGAAATTGTATGGTAAGGCTGTGTGCGCACATTTCTGATAGGCACCAAATGTGTCTTTCAAGCAGATGGAGTGGCCATAGCTTTCTGAATTTGCAGCTTGCTCTGGATCATAGAGTATCCATACGGTCATGAGAAGTAGTGAAATGAGTCTGCTGCATCTTCCTTTTGATACCGTATGTTTAACTTGCTGTTGATGACTTTTATTTCAACCTTTATTGCATTTTGTGCCATAGTTTGAAAATGTAAATGCCAGATATTCATTGCTCAATGGACTTAACAGCATCTGCAAGCTTTTAAAGCCCCTCAAAGTTGGCAGAAGATTTAGTGATTTACAGTGATTGAGGTTTGTAATGTTGATGATTTTGTCCTAAAGCAGAGAGAGAATAAAATATTTTAGCTTGATTCTGCCAGGACTGACTTCTCTTAGTACTTCTTGTTTTGTTGGCCAAAATTCAGCTGGTTTCTGTTTCCTTATTAAAAATTTATCTGTTGGCTTCCACGAACAAGTGTATATGGTAAAAGTGGGAATGCCCTAGGAGTTTTCAGTAGAAATGCCATTACTGACTCCTATTGATGGTGCTTTCCTTCCTATTGGAATAAGTAAAAAATATTTCCTATATTTTAAGATGCTTAAGACAGAAAGAAAGCCTTGAGCCCCATGGGCAGCCTAGGAAGGGAATGTCAAAGGAAATGTAGCACTCTATCCAGATGGCTTCTAAGACCCTCTTTCCCCTTTTACCATGACTGGGGCCTGGGATCCCAGGCTTAGGCTAGAGTTTTGGTTAAGGCTGGGGTTTCAGTTAAAAGAGAGAGAAAGCCTAGAGCCCCATGGGCATTGGGTCTGGGAAGGGCCTGCCAAAGGAAATATAGAACTGTATCCAGACGGGTGCTGAGACCCTCTTTCCCATTTTGCTATGAATGGGGTCAGGGCTAGGCTTAGGCTTAGGGCTAGTGTTAGGATCAGCGCTAGGTTTAAGAGATACAATATGCCTAGATCCCCATGGGCAATGGGTCTGGGAAGGGCCTGCCAAAGGAAATGTAGCACTATGTCCAGAGTGGTGCTATGAACGTTTTAGCCATTTACGTAGTGCTAGGCTTGCAACCTCAGGCTTAGGGTTAGGGCTGGGGTTAATGTTAAGAGAGAGAAAAAGCCTAGAGCCCGATGGGCTGAGGGTCTAGGAAGGACATGCCAAAGGAAATGTGCTGTATCCAGAGTGGTGCTAGGATCAGCTTTACTGTTTTGCTATGACTGCTGCTTGCAACCTCCAGCTTAGGCTAGAGTTAGGACTAGGGTTAGGGCCAGTGCTAGGGTTAGGGTTAAGAGAGAGAGAGAGAAAGCCTAGAGCCCCATGGACCATGGGTCTAGGAAGGGCATGCCAAAATAAGTAGAGTGCTCTATCTAGGTGGATGCTAGGACCATCCTTCCCGTTTTGCCATGCCTGGGGCTCAGGACTTCAGGCTTTGGCTAGGGTTAGGGCTAGGATTAGAATTGAGAGAGGGGATACCTAGAGCCCCATAGGCAGGTCTAGGAAGGGTGTGCCGAAGGAAATGGTGCTAGCAGCAGTCTGGTTAGAGCACTACATCTTTGCTGTTTTGTCATTACTGGGGCTCAGGACCTTGAGCCCTAGGTTAGGGTTAGGGCTACGGTTAAGAGAGAAAAAGCCTAGAGCCCCATGGACTGTGGGTCTAATTAGGGCAATTCAAAGGAAATGTAGCACAGTATCTAGACTGCTGCTATGAAGATGTTTGCCATTTATGTGGGGTTAGGCCTGGAGCCTGAGGCTCAGGAACAGGGTTAGGATTAAGAGAGAGAGACTGGAGCCCCACAGAGCATGGGTCTAGGACGGGCATGAAAAAGGAAATGTAGTGCTATATGCAGACTGATGCTGGGACGATCTTTGCTGTTTATGCAGTGCTAGTGCTGTTTATGCAGTGCTAATTTAGGGCTAGGGTTGTGGTTAGGCTACTGCAGGGCTAGTGTTAGGCCTAAAAGAGAGGGAACGCCTAGAGCACATGGGTCTGGGAAGGACCTATGAAATGCCAAAGGAAATGTAGCACTGTATCTAGACTGATCATAGGAACATTTTTGCCATTTATGTCATGCTAGGCCTGGAGCCTGAGGCTAGTTGTTAGGGTTAGGACTAGGGGTAGAGTTAAGAGAGAGAGGGAAAGCCTTGAGCCCCATGGCCAGTGGGTGTAGGAAGGGCATGCCAAATTAAATATAGTGCCATATCCAGATGGGCGCTAGGGCGATCTTTCCTGTTTTATGCAGTGCTAGGCCTGAGCACCTCATGCTTAGATTAGGTTTAGTGCTAGGGCTAGGTTTAGGGGTAAAAGATAAAGCCTAGATCCCCATGGACTGTGGGTCTAGGTAGGGCATACCTCCCTAGGGCAGGAAATGTAGCACTGTATCCAGATTTGTGCTACAAAGATTTTTGCCATTTATGTAGTGCTAGGCCCGAAGCCTCAGGCTTTGGGTTAAGATTAGGTTTAGGATTAGGGTTAAAAGAGAGAGAAGGCCTAGAGCCCCACGGACCATGGGTCTAGGCAGGACATGCCAAAGGAAATGTAGTTCTATATCCAGATGGGTAACATGGCCACCTTTGCTGTTTATGCAGTGCTAGGGGTGCCTGGGTACCTCAGGCTTAGGTTTTGTTTGGGGCTAGGGTTGTGGTTCTCTCCCTCTCAACCCTAGGATTAGGGTTGAGAGAGAGAGAAAGCCTAGAGCCCTAGACAATGGGTCTGGGAAGGGCCTACCAAAGGAAATGTAGCCCTGTATCTAAACTGGTGCTAGAAACATTTTTGCCATTTATGTCATGCTAGGCCTGGAGCCTCAGGCTTATTGTTAGGGCTAGGGTTAGGGTTAAGAGAGAGAGAAAGCCTAGAGCCCCGTGGGTAGTGGGTCTAGGAAGAGCATGCCTAAGGATATGTAGAGCTTTCTCTGAACTTGTGCTTCATTCGTCTTTGCTGTTTATGCAGCACCAGGCCTGGGGATCCTAGAGCTATCATAAAGTTTAGGGTTAAGATAGAGGGAAGGCCTAGAGCACCATGGGTAATCGGGCTAACAGGTTGCATAGTCCAGCACCTTAACTGGGGTTAAGAATAACCCTGGAGACCAGGACAGATTAGGAGAGGGAGAGGGAATTGCAAGTTGTGTTTGACAACAAGTTAATCATGAGATAGCAGTGTGCTCTTTCAGTGCATAAGTCTAATAGGATGCTGGCCTGTGTCAGGAAGAGTGTTGATAACAGGCTGGAGAATATGATCCTCCCCTCTACTCAGCTCTAGCAAGACCACACCAGGAGTATTGTGTGCCGTCCTGAGCTCTCCAGTACAAGAGGCATGTGGATCTTCTAGAGAGGGTCCAACATACAACAGTGAAAATGATTAAGGGCCTGGAGCGCCTCTGCTATGATGAAAGACAAAACGAGCTTGGCCTGTTCAGCTTGGAAAAGAGAAGATTGAGAGGGCATCTTTTCAACATGTACAAATACCTGAGGGGCGAATATAAAGAGGAGGGGACCAAACTCTTCTCAGGTGTGGCGAGCAGCAGAGTAAGGGGTAATGGGTACATTTTCAAACACAGAAAGTTTCATCTGCAAATGAGGAAGAACTTGACCATGGGAGTCCTGGCACAGGCTGCCCAGAGAGGCTCCTTCTCTTGAGATCTTCCAAACCTGCCTGGATGCCACCCTGTGCCACGTGCTCTGAGTGTCCCTGCTGGAGCAGGGGGGTTGGAGTAGGTGATCTCTGGAGGTCCCTTCCAACCTCAACCATTCTGTGATTGATTCTGTGAAGCAGGAGATACAGCAGAATGTGTTGGTCTTAATATATAAAGCAGAAGTTCAAATGTCATTCTGCTGTGCGGAATTAAGTGTTCTGTACTTAGACTTCTAGAGAATATTTTTGGCACTTCCTTGTAGGTACCTGAAGAAAAGTGTGAAGTCTCTTAAAATTTGGCATTAAATCAATCAATGAATAATGGTCAATAAATAAATGTATACATTTATATATTTATAAATAAATAATAGAGCAACTACTGGTCATAAACTTTGGGTATTTTCTAACCTCCAGTCAAACGGTAGTTTTTCAGGAGTAGACCTTGCATTTGTCAACAGCCTTTAAATCTCTATGCTTCTCTTGATTCAGTTGATTTTGGACTGCCCAAACCTTCCCAATCCTCACTGTAATTCCAAAGAAGAAGCAAGCATTGTGGTATATGTCTGAGGAAAGCAGTGAGAGCATCTCCCCTTTATCACTGTCTCCTGAGCTTTCCACCAGATCCCAGGGAAGAAGCTTTCTCCTGAGTTTTTAATTGACCCTAAACTCACCTGTATTGGGCAAAGAACATTCCTTTGATTCCTGTGGGCATTCATAGGATGCTTAGTCGTCTAATACAGTGCCTTATATGTCCAATTTGTAGACCACATCTCCCAGGAAGTTGTCATCTTAAAAAGTTTGATATATGACAAAGTAATGACAGTACAGCTCCCTGGTCAAAACATCCCAAAGTAAGTCTTTCCTTAATGAACAGTTATTTGGTATCAGTCTTTTCGGGAAGCCTCTGCTCTCTTATACTTGTGACTATTTCTAAACTGTGAGAAGAGCTGGAAAACACGAACCAAGTGCACCCCAAAGCCTAGAAACTTGTCAAGTTAAGATAATCACTAAATATACTGCATGTTTTATGTTGCATGCTTTGTTTCTTGTTTCGAGTGGTGCCATAGCTGGATTTTTTTTTCTAATTAAAAACCTTTTCTCTCTTATCCCTATTTCAGGAAGGCATGAGGTGCAGTCCTGGACAGCAGCTACCAGGCGATCCTTGTGTCTCGTGTGGCAAAAAGTAAAAGTACAGCTAGGCATGTCTTTCCTTGTCGCCGTTTTTTGGTACTGCAGAAGGCTATACAACTATTTAGCGCGACTATTGAAATGGTAGGTTTTATGATGCAGGCTTTAATTTTCATCAGTGTTTCTTTTTTCAGTAAATATTTCTTTTGACTGCTCCCTTTTTACACTGTTTTTATCATTTCACTTTCAGGTGGACCAGCTATCTTCAGAGAAGATTCCTAAGTAATCTTTTTCTGTATTCACTAATTCCCCTTCCCCTGTCAAGGCAGGTCAGGAGATCGTAACTAACCTGTGCCTTGGTCTTGGTTTAGAGAATGTCAGTGTGTCACCCGAAGTCGATCTCCTTGGTTATTGCAGAAGAGAGTGGAAAGGAGACACGAAGCAGGCCAAACACATACGGGAGGTGAGAGTTAAATCTTAATCTGTGCCTGAAGATGGGGTACCTGAGAACAGGGTAGTGGTTCTCGTGCAGGCAGCTGCTACACCGATCAGGGCTGGTTACACCAACTGTTTAAAAGACAAGAAAAATGGACAACATTAACATGGATCTAAAATAAGGACAAGGTTGAATGGAGCTTCCATTCTGACAGTAGGAAAATATCAGCTGGATTGTTACAGTCCAAATCACCTACACTTAGGCACTGTCTCTGGGCCAGCGTTTAATATAAGACAGAAACTCTTTCATTTGAGGGAGGAATGAAATGCAACCATTTTACTTCCAAAATCTAAAGGTCCATCTGACACCCTTTTCTCTGCATTTTTATTTTTCTTATCTTGCATAGTTTTAGCTGAAACATACCTTAATAAGTTTCCTTTGTAATTTTGAGCCAAGATCACCTAGAACCAGGCTTTGGGTCATAGATAGCTGAGCCCTGGAGCTAGAGGCCTGCTTAGTTCATGGTTCACTAATGCCAGCTTTCTGTTTTCTCTCACTTCACTTATGTGTTTCAGTTCTCTACATTGTGTGGGCATGTCTATGGCCTTAGTAGATACAAATGAGAGCTGCAGCTTTGGCAAACGTGAGGTATCACAAGCTCAGTGGGCTTGTGGCAGTTGTATCTTAATAGCCATTAATGAAGGAAGCACTGATATACTCTGGAGGACCCTGACACATGTTTTAAGTTGAAGCAGTACTATGTTATCCTAACTTGTGATGGGAATGGGCATTCAGGAGCAAAGAAGAACAAATACTATATATTCTGTGTCTCTCTCTTTCAACTGTATTAAGTGTTAGTCATCAAGACTTGAAGATTCTGGGATGGATCTTTATGAGTCCCAGACAATTTGCTGCTAAAGTGGCTGTGCTGGTGATAGAGTCATGGTATCTGTTAAAGCTTAGAATCAAATCCAGTTAATCAGTTAACTGTGATATTATAACCTGGTATCCCCATGGTATGGAATTTGGGGCTTGCATAGGACAAATATAGCACTAGGTCTGTATTTCTGCATTTCTGAATGCAGAAGTGTTGTCTTATCTAATGTTGCTGGAAACACTGGCTGTGATATGCTGAGGGCAAAAGAGGCAAAGGAGGCAAGAGCTGCAGCAGTAAAGACGTTTATTATCCCTCTGCCCTGGACAACAGCTATGGAGCTGAATTTGTAGATGCTATCCGTGACTATTTCATGCAGCATCTATCCAGAGAGCCTTTAGGAACAACTCTTGCCTTGGTCCTGAACAAGTATGCAGGACCTACCTCAAAATACTGCTCTCTAGTATCCATTGCCATTCTCTGGGACAGCAAGCAGCATGCACTCGCATTCCACATCTGTGCAGGAGCAATACAGCAAACAGATGTCTTGTGATTGCATTCACCTTCAGAAAGGGAAACTACAGAAAAGGAGGAAGATGTTAAAAAGAAGTTGAGAGAGCTGGGAGACTTTACTATTTCATATATTTCATATATATGCATTGCTTGGGTATTGGTCTTGGAATCATGGAGTAAATGCATAGCATAAGAAAGAGTTAAGAAAGGGCAAAGGGAAGCTCATGTGCTAAACAGCATGAGCTGTTCAAAAGCTGAAGTTGGGTCCAAATGATAAACAGAGAAAAGGCCAAACTCAGCCACATTAAATGCAGTATTAGCAACAATGCCAGTAATGAACATGACAATGTAGAGCGAAGCCAAAAGTGATTTGATGGAATAAGTAATAAAAGATATCAGAACTTCCATTAAATTTGCAGAGACATAGGCAGTGAGTACAAGGCAACAAACCTTTCAGAAAATGTATGAGCCTGTTAGGAGATCAGAGATGGAGAAGGAGAATCAGAGTTCAGCGAATGGTTAGTTACATCAGACCAAAGTTCTTTGTCACAGTTGGAGCACATTTTAGGATGAGATCTCATGAAATACCTGCATTGGCCTAAGCTGTTTCCCGTCATCAGAAGTGAAACAGGCCTTTGCTTGTGTTGGCTCTGCTTTTTTCTCACCTCACTCCAGCTAGGCAGTCCAGCTCTCTGATTTAACAGATCCTCCCTGGGGACAGACTTGACTCCAGGCTCTCGTCTCCTCACCTCTCCTCACCTCACCTCTCCTGCTGGCCACATGCTCCCGCTCGGTGGTTCAGATCCTTTTCTAAGCCACCTGAACTTGCTAAAGCAGCAGGAAACTTACCCAGAAAAAGAATTCAGCGGGTTTTATGATTGCCACAGCCAAAGCAAAGGAGGAGCGGGGGTGCTGTGCGCCAAGGAGCGGTGTTGGTTTGGGATGAGGAAGCGACTGTCGTGAAAGGGCAAAGAAGTGCAACTGTCTTCTCGACCCATTTAGGAAGCAAATTGTAACGTCATAAAATTCAACAGTCTGTGCACCTAACTGTACAGTGCTTTTAAATTAATTCTCTGCTTATTGATTTATTGGTCTCAATTGGCTTATTGGTCAGAACTGTCTCACCAAGGGCCTTATCTGAGAGCCAGAGGTAACTGCTTCAGCAGAGAGCTGTCAGGTTGTTCAGCCTAAGGTCTTGATGCATGGCAGCTTCAGGTCGGTGTGAGAGAGATATCTGGGGAGAAGAAAAAAAAAAAAAAAAAGAATTTTCACGTGTTCTGCAGGTACTTGTTCCTGCCCTCTTGTTGCTCCATCCCATGTGTTGTCACAGCTTATGAAGTGATCAGGGTTAAAGCGTTCGTGGCAAAGAGGTTCCTACTGCTCTCTTTTGATCTGGTTGACCACAAGAATGTTTATGCTAGCAACAGTGCAAAGATTGGAGCAAGTAACTGGTTCAAAGATCACTCTTCTGGGACAGTGTTTTAGAGTTTTTTTTTTGTGTATATAAAACCTGGAAGTATACCCTCTCTTTCCGCTAGCCCTTTCTTATGAGTAGTTTGGAAGTGAACTCCGACTTAATATGGGCTTCATCCAAGATTTAAAATGTTTATTGTCTTTTTCTAGGCATATGAAGACTTGTTTTGGACATACCACATCAAATATCTACGACAAGTCAGGAGGGACAACTACTCTGTACTAAGAGCAGTGCTTTTTCAGATATTCAGTCAAGGCATTCCTTTTCCATCATGGATGAAGGAGAGGGATATATTAAAGGTAAAATATAGCTCCTAAAGTAAATGCAATGCAAATGATCTTAGACCACAGATAGAAGCTTTGTTTGGTGTGAAGATGGATACATCTACTATGTAAAAGAGAATCATTATCAGCATTTGAGGAGACTCTACCCTTCTGCCAAGTGTCCTAGCTTTAACCTCAAAAAAAGGACTGAATCCTCCTCCGTGTTGGTGTAGAGCCTGGCACCTTGCTTGGGAGCGCTGCTGAAGGAAGCTCTGAGCTGTTGAATGCCGTGCTGAAGGAGCCAAGGAGTGCACGAATTCTGTCTCCAGCCTCCTGAGCTCTCACAGAGAGAAAGCAGTGAAGAAGTGGGGGAGGAAGCATGTCAAACTGCTGTAGCTGCTGCCTCCGTGGGTGCGCGTGTAGGCTGGAATCCTAAAGAACTTACTGAGTCTGAGTGTACCCAGCTTTTCCAGAGTTTACATGATATGTTTTACTGGGAACATACTTTCTTCTTTTTTTTTTTTTTTTGGTCTGGCATTCTTTAAAATGCTTCGTAAAGACTTGTCAGTCAAGTGGAAGCTCCTTCTTAATATCTGAGTTGTCTTGAAGCCAGTTCATTTTTCTTTTCTTGTTTAAGCTGTGCAACCAGAGGATAGAGGCACTGAAATTCAAATATGTTGCAACCTCTGTAGACAGGTTCATGCTAACATTATAATCTATTTCTTGCTATGGTAGTGATCTCTACTTAATTACCTTTTTCTTCTTCCAGCTCCCTGAAAAGCTTTTGTATTCTCAAGGTTGCAACTGGATTCAGCAATACAGTTTTGGGCCAGAAAGATACACGGGTCCCAGTGCCTTTGGGAAACTACGTAAATGCATGGAAGCATTAAAGACAAGTGTGAGTATTTAGGAAATGATGAGTGAGAAAAACAAAACAGTGAGAAAAGGGTCAAATGAGGGAATTGTTACATATTTCTGGGTCTGTCTTCGGAGTTCAGACAGTCCATCTGCCACGCAGGCCTTTTGAAGGAGGGATTAAAGCTTGGCCTGGCTGGATGTTGCACAGCCTGCACCTGAGAGCTCCCCAGAGTGTGCCACCACCTCTCTCCTCGTCTTCCCACCTACTGGCATCAGCACTGAGCGCTCTCCTGCCTTAAAGTCATCAAAAGGATGCTAGTATTTGGTGGGCTTCTGACTTTAGGCTAAGATTCAATTGAAACTGTTCCCCTTACTGTGTCATTTTTTGATAGTGATAGTAACCATCTGTTTTTTAAAGGAGCCAGATAGACTTTTTTAGCTCTAAGAACAAAAAATTACAAGTAAAAAGAGGAAATGAAAATAGATGTCTGGTCTGTGACTCCTGCAGTTTTGCTGTGCCCCAGTGACAAGTGAGCTCTGCCAGTCCTCTTGAGACCTGCCTGTTCGTTCCTGTGTGCGGTTATTTTATTCTGCCTACTGTCTGCATTTGAAAGAGTGTTGGGTTGTTGAGATTTTTTCCTGTTTTGTTGTGGTTGGTTCTTTGTTAGTCTATGATAGTCCCATAGCATGAAGTAATTAAACTGGAAGTTTGTACAGAAAAGAAAAAAAAGATGCCAGTCAGGCTGGTGAGTTATTCTGTTAACAGATTGCTGCAGAATAGTTTAATTATGTATTGAACTGTTTTTGGTTGGAGATTTAGCTTCCTACTTTAATGTATAAAGAAGCTTTTTGGCCGATGAGATGGATTTCTTTAGTGCCTCTGTTCCATAACAGGTTTTATGGTGTATTTAGTAGCGTGATTTAGTAGTATGCAGTGCTAAGGAGCCGGTGCTGGGAGCTGGGGTTCTGTTCTATTTCATTGTCTACTCCCTTCTTTATTCAGTGGACACCCCAAGGAAGGAAATCTTGTGAGTTTTCAAGGAGCCTGAATAGGATGATTTATTAAATGTTACTCCGTGTGCAAGGCTGACATGCACATCTGCTTAGTTAAGTTAGGTTTTTATTAGAATTCAGGGTAAAGGAGCTCTTGTCACACAAGGGATTTCTACTCCACTCCGGTCCTTTCTGTGCCTTTGCTTTTGTCTTGTCCCTTCTCCTTGTCCAGCTCGCTTATGTTGACCTCAAGAACCAGAGCACATTGCAGACGTACCAGTGTGAATGATTTGGTAGGTCATGCTGGCATTTCCAGTTTCCATATGTTCCTTGTAATTCCCTGCATTGGGATTGGGCACAGAATCTAAAGGATTTAAACTAGGATAATTTTAATCTAAAAGGCTCTATAGAGGAATCTGATTTATGGAAGCTGTAAGTTAAAACCAGGAGTCATCATGTAATTTAACCTTTAGTTATGGTTTTATGGCTTAGTGTGTATGATGCATCAACACAAATTTCCTGTAACTTTCTGATGTCCTTTTACTGCTTTCAGACTCTCCATTCACACTAAAGTACATGCCAATGTACAGACTAATTATTATTGTTCTTTTGGTAATGTTCTTATGAAAGAGAATTCATAATAATTTGATGATTATTCTTCTGTGTTCTTTCTAGTGGACTGAAGCAAGCAGTATTAGAGATCATGAAGAAAGAGGAAACATGTGTAACATACTGTTTTCTGATGAGATCAAGGAGCACAAGCTGTATGAGGCCGTAAAATTTGTCATGCTCTATGAGGTTGTCGAAGCCTATGAGCAGATGAAGAACAGGCAGGAACATCTACCAAACCTTTTCCGCCTTCTCCTTGCTCGTGATTCTTCTTCTGACCCTTTGAGTTTCATGATGAATCATCTGAATGCTGTAGGCGACTCTGGTCGCCTAGAACAGGTAGGAATGTAAATGAAAAACAAATCACAAAAGTTATTCCTTCTCTGATGTGTCTGTGTGAACATAACACACATCGTCTGTAATAGCTCGGCCAAACATGGAGAATATCTTCAAACCATTAAGTTTCTTCTTTTATAACCATTAAGGTTATTAAAAAAAAAAATTAGGCAAGCTAGGTGACTCACCTTAAATTGGACCATCTTTGAGAGATTTTGTTTTAGTTTTCTCGTCTGAAGAATAAATGCTTGAAAGAATTCTCTCTTCTAGGTTGAAATGTTGCTTCTTGGATACGTACTGGAAGTAAAGATAAAAATTTACAGACTGCATAAGTTTAATACTGAGAAGTTTCAAGTAAACTATCCAGATGAATATAAAAGAGAATGGCAGGAGATCTCTCTTCTGACTGAGGACGACCGCTACTATCACATCCCTGTTACCAGAACATGAGGGACCAATGATCTTTATTTTTCTTTGTATAATATAGTGAGTGACTGTGAATTAAGTTTTTTTTTTTAATTGGCAGCAGTAAGATTTTGGTAGATGCATAGTAATGATTACCAAATGATTTATGGGTTTATTGTGTAAACATTTTGCTTTCTTGTTAGAGCTCAATTCAGCAGCAGTCAGATATTAAAAAAAAAAAAATGAAAAAACATAAAATACATTACCATGCTCTCTGGGTAAAAAAAGTCATATTTGAGGGTCATCAAACAAAAAAAGGATGAAGTCACATCTTGAAGGTAATGCTAGGGTTTTCTGTCATTAGACAAAGGGTTTGCTCTGATCCATGAAGGCAGGTTAAACCCAGGCTCCTAAAGCCATTGCTGCCTTTCCCTTTCTGTCTCCAGCTGGACAGATTAATCACTCGGGAAGCAGCTCCAGGCTCCCTGCCATTTATACACTGTAGATTAAACTGGCAGTGGCTCAGGGCAGCCCCGCGTGCGAGGAGGTGACCTGGGCTGCTGAGCAGCTGCTCCGCATCACGTGCAGCTTCCCCTGTTGCCGAAACGCATCCTCCAGAGAAAGCCCCGAGCGAGCACTGCCGGCTGGGGCTGCTCCAGGCAGTGCTCGGGCCTGCTCTCTGCAGCTGGGGAAGTGCTGCACAGAAAGTGAGCTCTGTGCCAGATGATCTCCAGATCTGCTTTGCAACAGAAGAAAGCACATTAGCTTTTACAAATCTGAAAAAGGCAATATTAAGTAGTAACATGCAGCATCCTTATACCCACTAGCTGTCTTTGGTTTCTATCAACTTGTAAATCTCTGCTTTTGTTTTTTAAGGGCCAATTTCAGCATTACCGCCAAGAGATGTGAAGATCTCTTTTTCAAATATTCTGAGAAAGCTGTGCACCAAATACATTCTCAACACTTAATTTTCACAAAAGGTTCATTTTTTTGGTGTGCATTTAGTAGAGTGTGCATGTATTATAGCCTCTGTGTATATATCAATCTTTTCACATAATATTGCTATCTCTAGTCTGGACTTCAGTGTTTGAAGAAGTCTGTCTGGGACAACTAAGACTTGCCTTAGTATGTGGAACATTTTGTCAAGATCCATTTTCTAAAGGACTGGACTGTTTTGATTATTTCTAAAACAAGAGACCTTAACAGGAATGTATATTCAAGTGATACAGCAGATTTTGAAAAAATATTTATTTGTGAAAAACTTATGATGCTATAGGCATACAGGTTGTATTAAAAAGTGATGTTTTATTAAGAAATGAAGCCTTTTCTTAACAAGGATGGAAATATTCTTAGGAATATGGGGACAGGCAGGTTTGTGTTTAATTCTTGCGGAAGTCATTATAGGCCAGCAACAAAAAGTGTGAACAGGGCCTGCAGGAGCAAAGCCCTGCTAAGTGGTAACTGAACAGTAAAGTTTGGAGTGCGTAGGAACTGTTCTGTTCCTTTGTATAAAGGAAAGCTATTTTATCCCATACACAGATTTATGTGTATGTGTGTATATATATATATTTATAAATACAAACAACTGAGTTCCCTATTGTAACAGTTTTTGCTTCTTGACAGTTTTTCTGAATTCAGTTTTGTTCAGTAATTTGTAGCTTTTAGTCAAAATGCTTTGATACATATAATTTCATCTCATCAAACTCTGCATATCAGCTATTTTGTTTATTAAAAGAAACTCTTTATTTTCACTGAACGAAATAACTGGCTTCCTTTAGGTTTGGTTCTGTTTCACATGGAGAAATACTATAATGCCTGAGAGTAGAGTACTGTTATCCATGGTGCACCAACAGTACATGTACCAGCTGCACATTAACAGGCTAGTCCCTGTTTTATACTGGTTTTTGTACAAGCATACAGAAGACAGGGTGTGTTTTTTACAGTGAGCATTTTTAATGGTTTGCATATGATTTATGACTAGCAATACAAAAGCATTACAGATGGATGTGGTAAATTATCAAAAATGCGCGTTGTTTTTTGTAAGCTTGAGCTTGTATGTGGAAGGGTGTTAATAAATATTTAATATGGACAGTGGGATTCATCTTGCCAGTTTGTATGCTTGCATCTGCCCTGGGTCATCCAGGATTCCCTGCCCAGCGATGGGTGGCATGATGCCTCCATCAGAGCCCATAATCAGAAGAGTTGGTCTCCAGATGGATCTGGATCTTCTCCCTGACCCTACCAGCAGGTGGGAGCCACCATTGAACTCTTAATTCTCTCTGCTCCAGAAGTCTAGAGTTGGGTGAGATTATTTTTGTCCCAGGAGTCTAGAGAGGACGTGCTGGAACAGAGCTGCGCAGATGTCCAAGCTGCGAGCTGAGTTACACTGGAGCAGAAACGGCAGCTGAGGAAAGGGAAACTTCAGCAGAGTGTAATCCTCAATCTCGCAGATGATGCGGAGAGCTCTATACAGGATCTGGAGGGATAATGAGACAGGTTTGTGGTTGCATTGATTTTAATCAGGGTTTCTAACCACACGTTTTGCACTTAGTATGTGTAATGCAAAAAAAAAAAAAAAAAAGATTTTTTTTTCTCATATGTATAACTGTATGAAGAAAATCCCCCTGAATAAAAAGCATTTGCTGATACTAACTGGTATGGGTAAAAAGGAGACAGTAATTAAACTACATGCTGAACACAGCACATAAATGTCTCATATACATAAAGTGTGCATTTTTATCTCATAATCACCAGAATAAATAGGTTACTATTGTAGACCTAACACTTGTAGATATGAAATATTTATCTGACACTTCACAGCTAATTGTGATTCAGAAGATCTGTGGAAAGTTTGTTAAGCAGTTAGATTATTAATGTTTTGGAAAATTATCAGGATCAACAAAAATAAGCTTTGTATTGGCAAACATGTTTCCCTATAGTAATTTTTGTATTAGCTTTTGAAAATAATTTTTTCTTTTTTTTTCTTTTTTCAGTGAATAATGTATAATGAGAAAATGAGGAGGTTTGCAATGAGTAAGCCCTTGAAGACGTGCATGAGATTGAAGCTCAAATCAAATGACTTACTAAAGGCAAGGTGAAAACATTCAGAGGCTGATGGTTAGAACAGTAGTAAACCTATGATAAAAAACACATAAGCTTTTTTTTCTTTTCTTATGAAGTTCTGTAGGCAGCTAAAAATCTCAAGTCAGGATGTTCTCATTACTTCTGATTGACAGTTTGGCAAGAAAAACAAAACATATTGAAACATGAATAGCAGATTTGGATTCTTCCCCAAACTTAAAAATGTGTTTTAAGAAAATAACAGTAGCTGAAGAAGTGAACACCTCTTTGTTATATTAGACAGCAAATTAATCTTTTTTTCTGAATGTAGTCTTTCTTTAAAAAAGTCTCATAAAATGTATGACCCTCTGTTCTTGTTCCAGTTTAATTTGAAAACAAAATATTGTCAATCTGAATCCTCTTAACCTAATATTTGTAGCTTGTTTATTTTGTAGCTATTAATTTGAAGCCAGTTAAATCACCTAGTGTAATTCTGTTACGAGCAAAACTACTTTCTTAGTCTCCGTGTTTTGAGCTTCATATTTAAGAAATAGTTTTCAATTGTGATTTGAAATTTGCCTAAAGATTCTAGGAATAAGTATCCTTACTGAGTTTCAAAATTGATACTGTTGTAATAATGCAGAAATGGAGAAACTAGTGTTTTGAAGAGCCAAAAAGCTTTGCGTGCTTTGGGTCATTTCTATTTATTTCCTAATCTAAGAGACTTTTGATTCAAAATGCATTTTCCAATGCAGTTTTATGTCATGCTGTGTGTTATACTGCTAAATCTTGTCAGAGCGGAAAGCTAAGCTATAGGATGTTTTTGCTGATGTACATTTTAGTAGTATATTAATCTAGTTCACCAGAACTTACAAGGTGGTAGAAGTCAAACTGTTAGCTCTTACAGAGATGATGCAAATAAGTAACTTAGAATTCTGTAATTGTTGAACAAAAAGATTTTTTTTTTGAATAAAACTGGCTTAGGTAGGCCCTTACTGGAGGGTTGGGATTTTTTTCTTTTTGGTTTTGTTTTTAACAGTGTTGTGTATGAAAACAGAGAATTGACTAAGCATTATAAATTTAAAAGCAAAAAATCCCTGAATTAGAGCTGGGCAGAATTTTCTCTTTTCTTAGAAGACAGCTTCCCCATTCTTACTTTGATATCTTTAGAAGTACACTCTACATCTCTTTCACTTTATTCTGCCATGACCTCCAG
This sequence comes from Crypturellus tataupa, assembly GCA_034781795.1. NCBI lineage: Eukaryota > Metazoa > Chordata > Aves > Tinamiformes > Tinamidae > Crypturellus > Crypturellus tataupa. Next base: position 424,598 of record JAWLRI010000190.1, read on the forward strand.
TTGTGAGATTAGAATACTTTTGGGGAAAAGCTGTAGCAATTTAATTTTGTCAATGTTGTAATCCCTTGAGATCTGCTAAAGCACAGGGGTATGATAGAGAAATATGATGATTTCAGAAAGGTTATGTCCATTTTCTTTAAAGCCCACAAAACAAAATATGGTCATGTTTTTTGTCTTTCACCAGTAACCATGGATGTCCTTTTCTCCCTATACCTGAGTAGCACTCTGAAAGTCCCACCCTGAACCCTCCTATGCTACACATGTGTCCCTAGGGCTGCATTTTTTTCTGAGATCTTATTTTTCCCTGGAAAGTTCCTCATGCGGTGGAGATCTGGTGAGGTGAGAGGGCAGGGTCCGGGTCATCAGCCATCCCTTGAAATCACAGCGGGGAGGAGGGTGGCACGGTCACTGGAATAGGCCACTGGAATAGGAGGGTGCTGGAAACGCTCTCTTTCCTAAGCTCATTCCCCCTCTTTGCAGCATTAAGTGGAAGCCCACCTTGGCTGAGGATGGGGCAGGCAACCTCGCAGAGACTCTTGCCAAGTTCTGGGAGGAACTTTCCATGGAAACTCATGCTGCTCAGAGAGGAGAGAGATGTACTTCATGGGACACAGGAGATAGAGCTAGAAACCTGTCTCTCTGGGGCTGGGCTGATCCGCCTCTCTTCTCATGGACCACAGAGCCCTGCTTTGTGTCAGCCTGGGCCAGTGGGACAGGAGAGTGGCTGGGACTTTGCCAGGAGCTGCTGCACGTGGCTGGGCGTGTTGGTCCACGGGGCTGGAGGACAAACTGAAAACACTACAGAGGTGGAGCGGACGCTGCCAGCTTTCATCCGCCAGCATATTCCAGCTTTGCATAATTCAAAGGTCAGTGCCTCAGGAGGTCATGAAGTGAGCAGACAGATGATTTGAATTCACTAGTGCAAATTTGGGTACAGAAACCATAGTGCTGAAGTCTCTAGAGCCGTGGCAGCATGGAGGAAAGAAAGCGATTTTTTGAGTTCTTGCAGCCTGTAACAGGAGATCATGAGTGGTAGAAAAGAGGAGGAGTGATTCTCTACCCAATACAGGAGATGTATGGGGAATCCAGTGCATAGCTAATGGTGAAAGAAAGCCACACTGGAGATAGTGGAAGGTGTGAAAGAGAGGAATGGGAGAAAAATCCAAAGTCGATTAAAAAATAGTCAAAGAATTAAGCTTTGCAGAACTGGAAAATATCTACTGGGATAATAAGAGAAGAAATGTGGTCTTTAGCAGAGTAATGGCATGTGGCAAGTTAGCAATACTGGTGAAATAATTTAAGTGAATCCATGGTACACTGTGTGTGTGACATCCCAGTCTATGACTAGAGGTGGGGAAATATTTCAGTTCAAAATCCATGGAAGGTCTTGTCCTGCTGCCTGGAACAGGCTCTTTCTCTTCCCTATATAGAATAAAGACCAGATGGCGGATCAACACACCTCACCTAGGGGTTTTTTTTTTTTTTTTTTTTTTTTTTTTCCTTTCTTTCTTTTTTCTCCTTTGCTTAAAGGAGGACAGGTACAATTCTGCAGGAGAAGGTATCATCAAAATCCTTAAACTCCTAACTCCATACATGTAGCAGCTCCACACCAGGACTTTGCTGGGAAGAGGGAGGAATGCTTCTGGCTCTGAGGGGATACAAAGAGAAAACCAAGGCTCTTTTATTTCCTCTCTCTCCGGAAATACCGAGAAAAGAAGAGCAAGATGCTCAGCGAAATTGAGGAGAGTGAAGCAAGAAAGCAAGGCAGAGGACAACTAGCACAAATGCCATCATATAATTGTAATGTTGTTCCCTAATATTGCTCAGTAAATATAAAGATACTTGATATTTGGCATTTTGGGATCAAATTTCCACTTAGCTTTGGTCAAGAAAGCTGGGAAAGAGCCGGAAAATGAAACAGCGCTGTTTTGTCATCTGAATGATTATAATCCTTTATTGTTCTCTTGCTTGTAGTCCCAGTGCCCTCTGCTGACTGACAACGTTTCTCACAGCCATAAGGAACTCAATAAATAGTGTGATCAAATTCTTCATGCAAGAACACTTAGACATATTTGCAGAATTTTTACTGGCTTCCTCATGAGTTTAAAATCATTCCCTGAGTTCTTTATCCTCTACCTTTATTGTTTATTCCCCGATCCCTTCCAAAATGTTAGCATATAGCTAACTAGTAAGCTTGAGAAAGAGCCTCAATGCGTGGCCAGCAAGGACCTCTCAACCTCTCAGGAAAGCTATTGTGAACTTCCCTATGGTGACAAGACAAACTCCAATTTTAGTGATACCAGCTCCAAACAAGTTGACAAGATAGAGCAGAGCTGATAAGATTTTAACTCTCTCTCTTTTTTTTTTTTTTTTCCATCCATTTCCATTCCCTTCAAAGGGAATTGTTGGTACTGAGGTGAGTAGATAGAATGAGGTTCATTTTTTTTTCCTAAAGAAAATAATGAATGCAAATTAATTAGTCTTGGTGCAGTTCAAAGTCTTGAACTCTGGACAAGCTGCAAGGTATATTTGGAATATCTTAAGTGTTTTGTCTCCCCCTATATTTTTCCTCCATGATTACTGAGCAATGAACAAGAATTTATTGCTGGAAGAATGTTTAGCATGCAATACCACTTTGATAACTTCCTCGTATTTATGTGGTACCCTGCATTTCACTTGCAGGATCAGTCTGGCCTCTAGTGGAGGGCCATGCTAGTGTTTACAGCTGACTTTGTGCCCTGAACAAAGGGTGACAACGGTCTTTTACACTCACTTGGAATACACCATCTTGAAAGAGAAGCCTTCCAGGTCACCCCAGGCTCCTCGGTGTCAGAAACTGACACTTGAGCCGCTGACTTCTGCCCGGAGACACTTCAGATAACAGCACTCTGAGCTCCTGGTATGTTTTTCGTCTGAGGGCAGAGAGCTTTACTTCTGCAAAAAAATGGAATAACACTGTGAAAAAGGGGAGGGGAGAGTTTTTCCCTGAGTTAAAACAAAGAGCTGTGGGCTAGCCAGCTAGGTGCAGAATATGGCTTATATCTGAATTAAAAAAAAAAAAAGAAAAAGATATTTACACATATGAAAGTGGAGATAATCTTTATTTTAATTGGAAACGGCCAGTTCCTGTTCTCCTGGTTAAGAAGGGAATAGAGTGAAATTCAGGCTGAAAAACCTGTCTGAAATTGACAAAACACGCCGAGTTTCAAAGGGGCAATCAGCTATAAGGATTAATGTTCTCCACCACAAGGAGGGATCAGTATGACATAAAAATCAGCAGTGGATATTTATAAAGGTCTTCTGGTCTAAGGCATGGCCTTTTCCATGGATGACTTCTCTGCCAGAGCCTTCCAAGCAGATGTAGTATGAGATATTAGATAACCTGAGACCCTGACTTCCACTTTCTCAGAAGAGAAGCAGGAACCCAGCTGAATAAAACCTTCTGAAATAACCTTAATATGAATGGATGAAACAAACGCTGCCCTCCCCCCCCACTTTTTTAATGTGCCATTTATATGCATTCATAGCTGTTGTTTTGGACACTATTAATAAATGTCTGCTTTGTGTTTTATGTTAACTGGCTCAATTAACTGTAATTTAAGGATTGACAGCCAGGCATCCTTCATCCAAAGTCACTGCCCACTGGGCATCTTGCGCCCACTGTCACAGGTTCTACAAATTACAACTGAGGGCTCCAAGAACATTCTCTACTATCCCCCAAAAGTAAAGAAGCGTGTCCTTTCTGAGCTGCGCAGGTCAAGGAGAGCTGGCATCACAGCAGTCAGGAGGTTGTAGAAGTTGGCAGCACTGAGGACTTTCTGAGATCTAGTAGGACACCAGGATATGTGCTTGAAATCCAGCACTCATAGGCCAACCTCCTTCTCACAGAAGTGGGATCTGGCTTCCCCTGTGGAATTCTTGAGGAGTTATAGGTAACCATGAATAGAGACACTAAAGGGGAATGGACTGAAGGAGAAGTTTTTAAAACGCTGTCGTTTTAACTTGTGTTGTTATTTATGCATTATTGCTGTAATCAGATATAGCTAAATATGGTTGTGCTATGGTGACTGATATAATGATAATAAACTAAACAATACATTGCTAAATTGCAGTGGAGGCTGTAAAAGCAGGCACAGGCGAGGAGGCATTTCAGATTTGACGGCAGGCTGTCATATTTGGTCAATCCCATGCAGTAACTGTCCTAAGTGTTTCTGTCTGCATTGCTTGTGGGAACCCACATATTCCAGGAGGATAGCCATGGCTCTGCCCACTGCTGAGTTTCCAATAGGAATGGAATGAGAATGGCAGTGAAGCCAGAAACTGTTCCTGGTGTGTTCCTCTCTGTGGTTTGAACATCAGCTCCAAGACACAGGCTCACAATGCTCACACTGAGGGCTGGGTACTTGATTTTAAGATTTGCCTCCTCAGTTGTCTAATGGGAGCTCCTTCCTCAGCAGCATCTCAGCCTCCATACTTGCCCTGGCCCTACTACCTTCAGAGGCTATGACTGATATGGTTGGACTGAAGCATCTGATGGAGCTACTCTCATGCACCCAGCAGTACCTATTCTGGGTCAAATGGTGAGTTAAATCAGTAAGGGCTGCTGTTCTTTTTCATTCCTCAAAGTTGTCATCTCAAGCTTTCACTGTTGGTCCTCAGGGTACTCAGGAAGGTCTCAACTCCTCACAGTTGAACTTGACAGGTGATAAAACTTCTCCTGTTCCACATGGCTGCCATAGAGAAAGAGAGTAGGCAAAATAAGTCTTGAAAGCTCTATGTCCTGTTAGGAATGGATGGAGAGATAAGCTCTTGGAAGACAGACTTCTGAGAGACATGGGGCTGCATGGGGAGGAATGCGGCCAGGAGTTGTATGTGCTACAGCGGTCGGGGACTGATGGGCAACGCTCTTGTGCTGTTTGACCTGTTGCACCCAGATGAGTCTAAGCATTATAAATATCCTCTCAGTCTCATGGGCATCAGCATTTTTGACAAGATCCTTGTTCCCTGATACAGTGGGGTAGAAATCATGATATTCTGATTGAGCAAAGGCACTGTGGGCACCCGGCTATATGGGAAAGTGCTCTGAGTGGACAGTAGGAACCTACCCAATGTATCTCAACAAATCCCTACACAAAATAAGCAAAATCCCATGTGCATAAGTCCATTTTCTTCTTGGCCAGGTGAGTATTCCCTGACTTCATAGAGCATATTGCATGAGATATATTCATTATCTCTCTTTAATAGAAAATACAAGTGAACTCTCAGCTCGGTTCCTTTTGCTCTACGTGCTCTTTCCAAAGGTTACCTGTATTGTTAGGGGTGTTGTTCAATTACTTACTATATTTGGATTCCACTTCCTGCAAAATCATCTTGGAATCCAATTTGCAACTAGTATTCCATGGTAACTAATGCATTCTCTAATTAAAAACAATATGTTATTTGGTGCTCAGATCATGCTACTGTGTGCCCATGTAAGCCACCATGTACAGTTTGGCTAAACCAGCCTTCCAAGATGGCAACTTTTTCAGTTTATGTTTTGAATCACTATTTTTTTCCCAGTTGCCAAATTATTTTAGTCAGTCATTGAAGTAGAGCAACTTGTCCTAGTCTTCTTGGTCTTGGTCTGCTGGTCTTAGTCTTCTAACCTCTAGTGACAGATGGTCACCATGCTTTTAAAATTAGCACAGACGCAGCTGCAGATTTTGGTATTATCCAACAGCCACATCAAAGAGCAGTAACTCTACAAAATCACATAAATAATGCAGAAGGGGTTAACAAATGACAGAAAGTGATAACAGAGGTTCATTCTTTCCAAAAATTCATCATTCCAATGTAGAAGACAGTTCAATATCAAATATCAACCAAAGATCTATGATCTATGATCTTTGGTGGTAGGTTGATATTTAAAACGTTGTAACTTTGTTGTGGTATCTGCTGGATTGAGGCTAAAACATAATTCTTATCAAGTGATTGACCATGTGTGAATTTAGTGCAGGACAACTAATTCACAAATTATCTCAAAAGCTCCCCAACGGTAGACTGTCCTACTTACTTTATGGAGCTTTAAATGTTCAGAGCTCTGGAAGAGTTTTTAAAATGCTGTGCTGAAGCTTGGCAAGCTCTTTAAAATGGAAAAATTAAGTGGCCTTGAGCTGTAGCCAGGTCTACCTTTTAGCCTTCTGCTGCGGGGAGCCTTGCCAGAAGCCACAATATTCAGCTACTGTTTTGTTCTGCTTGCTCCCTATCATTTAAGCAGATATGCCTGGCATACATCTGGCATCTGACTAGAGCGGCTGTGACAGTCTGGCTTCCCTGTTTCCCGCTTTATTCTACTCGTAAGAATTATCAGCAGCAGCTGGGTGAAGCACCCGGCCAAAGGGAGCCACCCTGGCACTCCCCAAGCTGAGTGCCACCAAAAAGGGTGAAAAGGAAAGCGAAAGGCAAGACAGGGAAGATGTTAGACCACATTCAGGATCCACCAGCAAGAGAAAGCGATGACTGAATAAGATGCACAGCTCAGCTTGGTATTAGACTGATTTTTGTTCATAATGATGGAGGCAATTAAATTTTTTCTCAGAAACAAAAGATAGGAAAAAAACAAAATAAGGTAAAAATGCCTCTCTTTTATGCTTTTATACTTAAGAGTGATGGATGTGGACAATTCATATTTGCAGAGTCCTTGGAAATATGTATTTTGATGTACAATTGAAATAGAATTTTAAATAGAAAAAGCTACACAGCTTACACTGTGAATTCTCCAAATTAACTGACAGCATCATTGAAGACTAGTATTTCTTTTCTTTTTTGTATTCTGGATTTCTAAACTTTCACCCTCTGCCTTTCCCTTATATGCTTTATGAGGATTCCTTCAGAAATGCTCTTACTTGGAGTTCTGATTATGACCAGCTATAGGAACATCAGAAATATCCAGTACCTCATTAGTTATGCTAGGATTTTTTTTCTTTCTTTTTTTTTTTTTTTTTAAGTAGCTGTATGCAGAGAGGGACAAATGAAAATTGGTTAATTTGCCTGCAGAATTGGGAGGAGTTTCTCATGTTTGTGTCTCCATAATAAGTATGATCCTGTTGATGGCGCATGATTTTTATTCACTCTGGGAGCTCAGCAAAGCTTGACAAAAGTGATGGACACATTGAACTCCCCAAGCAGAGCATTATGGCTCACTGCTCGATTCCATAAGGACAACTTGTCATGAGACCTCCATACTGTGGTTTTGTTTTTCGCTGTTTCACCTGCTTCACAGTCCATCTTGCCCTGCCAATGACCACATGCCTCTCAGCTGAGTTTAACAAACTCCATTAGCAAACATGACCACTGGAACAACAGCTTGGTTTGCAGGCCAGAAGTCGTTGCATAGCTCGAAGTCCAGGTGCTGGCCCCATCCTGTGATCCAACTCATGGTGTTTTTCACACACAGGTTCAAGTAGCTTCAGAACTCAAGAGATAAAAACGAACTTCATTAAACTCAACATCGAAATAAAGTTGGTTTTAGATGACAGAGCTGGCTGGCCTGAGTGTAATGAATGTGAGCTCAGGAATTTGAGTACAATTCCACATTGTAATCTACCTTTAGAGCTTGTCCTTGCTGACTATCACACAATTACAAATAAATTAGTGAATATAGTGAAGAATGAGGACTTCATAGAATCATAGAACGTTTAAGGCTGGAAGGGGCCTCTAGAGGTCATCTAGTCCAACCCCCCTGCACACACAAGGTCACCTAGGGCACGTGGCACAGCACCGCATCCAAGCGGGTCTTGAAGATCTCCAGAGAAGGAGACTCCACAACCTCTCTGGGCAGCCTGGTCCAGGGCTCTGTCACCCTCACTGTCAAGAAGTTCTTCCTTAAGTTCCTGTGGAACTTTTTATGCTTCAGTTTGTGG
>JAWLRI010000190.1:439743-452323 GCA_034781795.1 Crypturellus tataupa
CGGGCCCGGCGGGGGCGCAGCAGGCGCGCGAGGAGCCCCCCGCGCCCGAGCGGAGCGAGCGTGGGGCTGGCAGCGCCGCAAGGCTCGAGAGGACGCGTATGGCTGGGTCGCCTGCGGAGCGCCGGGATGCCGCTGGAAACTGTGAAGGAAACTTGGACGTGCCTAGTTACCTTTCAGCCATGGGCTCGTCCTTGGACAGGTGAGGATTTTATGTTGTTACAGTAGCAGCCTGCCAGCAGGAAGAGGCACCTTCTCTTTTGGCAGAGGGTGGTGGTTGTTAGCAAAATCATAGATCTGTATATCAGTATCATAGTTAAATAGGCATAAACCTCAAATCTTCAGCTTTATTTATATGAAGGCTGACTAATCATGTGAGACATAAGATATTTATTACTTAACAGTAGCCCTCTTTCCTAAACTAACAAAACAAATGCTATGGTAGTAAGCCCTTTCAGGTAGGATGCAGAGCATTGGGGTCTGGAAGTACTTAATGTTCTTAAATTTGGGTAGCTTGATCTTAAACTTGTGAATACTTTATTGTATTTCATGTGTTGGCAAAAGTGCCGTTAGGGATCTTTATGCTTCTGAATTTTTAAATATACTAATACTACTGTTTAAATATGCTACTGGGCATATTGAGTATTTTTTTATTGGTATAATGTATGAACTTACCTAAGCAATTAATAGTAATGAGTTTGATCTTTGGCATTGAAAAAACAGTGTTCATTCCTTCATAATAAGAACTGGGAAATCTGGGTTTTGCTTTGCTATACAGTATTTTAAATCACAGGAGCTTAGGTCCGTTATTGGATCTGAATTGCAGTGCTAGACTTGAGGAGAGCAAACTGTGGCCTCTGCAGGGACCTGCTTGAAAGAATCCTGTGCATAGGGCCCTGTTAAGAGAAGAGGTCCAAGAAAACTGGTTGATATTCGGGGATCACCTCTAAGCTTATGGATCCATCCCAGTGAGCAAGAAGTCAAGCGGAGGCAGCAGGAGATCTGCCTGGATGAACGAGGATATCCTGACAAAACTCAAGGGAACTCAAATACAAGAAGGAAGGTGGAAGCAGGGACAGGTAACTAACTAGGGGGGAACTCAGGAATGTTGCCCAAGTATGCAGGGATGGGACTAGGAAGGCCAAGGCCCATGCAGATTTGAATCTGGCGGGGGATGTCAAGGACAACAAGAAGAGTAAATATAGCAGAAACAAAAAGAAGATGGGGGAAATTGTGGGCTTGTGTATGAATGGGGCAGCGGCCCTGGTCACAAAGGATAGAGAAAAAGGAGAGGTATTGAATCCCACTTTTACGTCCATCTTTCCAGGTAAGACTGTCCCTTGGAATTCCTGGGGCCTGGAGAGCTGCACAGAGTCAAGAAAGGAAACCTTTCCTTTGCTGGAAGAGGATTGAGTTAGAGACCTTCTAAGCAAAATGGGTGTACTCAAGTTCACGAACCCTGATGCAGCAGCAGTTGCTGAGGGCGTGCTGGATGTCATTGCAAGGTCACTCTCAAATCGTGTTGGAAAGTTCAGGCAATCGGGAGAAGTGCTGGAGTCCTGGAAGAAAACAAATGTCTCTCCCGTCTTTCAAAGGGACAAGGAAGGTCCAGAAACTAGAGACCAGTCAGCCTCACCTCAGTCCCTGAGAAGTCCTAAGCAGCCTGATGGCCTTTGCTAATGGAGTGCCCGGGCAGGACAGATGAGAGAGTGGTGGATGCTGCCCCCTTTGTCTTCGGCAAGACTTCTGACACCCTCCCATAAAATCCTTGTATGCAAGTTAAAGAAGTATGGGCCAGATGAGCGGGCAGTGATGTAGCTTAAAAACTGGTTGAATGGCAGAGCTCCAAGGGTTGTAATCAGGAGTGTGAGGTCTGGTTGGAGGCCTGTAGCTAGTGATGTATCCCAGGGGTTGACTGTGAGCCAGCAATGTGCCAAGAGGACCAGTGGTTTCCTGGGTTTGCCAGCAGATCAAGGGAGGTGATCCTTCTGCTAAACTCCCTCCTTAGAGATCCTCAAAAGCTGCCTGGGTGGAGCCCTGGCAGCCTGCTGTAGGCAGTTCCACTTGAGCAGAGGATTGGGCTAGGTAATTTCCAGGGGTCCCTTCCAACATCAACTGTTCTGTGGTTCTGTGCCTGCTCTGGGGGTGGAGGGTCACAGTGGTGCAGCTGGTGTCTCTTGAATCCTGCCAGGGCAGGAGGAGGAGCAAAAGAACCTGAGGGTAATTCCTGGCCTGCACAACTGGTGTTGCTGGCAAGGGCTTGGCTTCTACAACCGAAAACCAAATGGCTGTGGGAATCCAGGCCTGCTGGAGAGAGGATCCAGACAAGTGCAACTGTGTTGGAGTAACTGAGATGTGGTGAGGCAGCTCACGTGGCAGACGTGCTACAACAGACAGGTACGAGCTTGTCAGGAAAGGTAGGCAGGGAAGAGGAGGAGGGATGGGCGCCTGTATATGAAGGAGCAGCTTGGATGTAGTCTGAACAGTGCAGAAAGGGCTACCTCGACTTTCCCCCATAGAGGCACCTCCCTTCTCACCACCTCACACTTGAGCTTCTTGCCCAAGGGCTGGCAGGAAGAGGCCTTCCCAGGAGGAGAGCAGGTGACAGCCAGGAGCAGCATCCCATGTGGGGAGCAGGGGAAGGTCACAGTCCTGCCTGCCTCATCAGGAAACTGCTCGTTGAGCTCAGCCCAGAGGAAGTGTCTGCATGGAGGTGGACCCCTACTCTGAGAAAAGCTGCAGTGCAGGCATCTGGGAAAGATGAATGGTCTGGGAAGCAGCTGTGAGGGTAGCAGGGATGGACTGGTATGTGGTTAGGTTTTCCACATAAAGATTACTGTGTTGGATATAATGGTAATTTTCTTCTCAAAGGAAAAAAAAATAACTACAGTAAGACTTATGTAAAACTCAGGAATACTTCCAGAGTGGTTGAAGACATAATATCAGTTCTCACAATGCCATTTTTCCAGAAACAAACAAACAAACAAAAAAAAAACAAAAAAAACCCCTCCAGATGATAAGAATCCACCTATCTAGGAGATTCATTAATAAGTGAATGAATTCCTCTGTTCTTTGGAAACCGATTCTTCTTCTCAGCCCTTGAAGCATATCTTCATTATGAGTTTTATCAGCTCTTCATTTGGCTGGAGATTTTATGGTTCAAGAAGGCAAAGAAAGCTTTCAAGCAAAGCACATATAATTAACAATATTTAGATATGATCTAATGAAATGGCAGTTCTCAAAAGCTGTAAACTGAGTTTGTGGAGTATTTTAGACTTAATTTGAGAAGTTATAAATTGGAAAAGTTAATAAAAGGATTTGGTTAAAGATGGATGAAGTCAAGGTTACCACGACTTAATTTCAGTTAAGCAGGGATGGAGTGGTATGCGATTCAGGCTTTTACTTTGTTAGGTTTTCCACATAAGGAGGCTAATGAGAAAGGTTATCGTTTCTGCATTTTTGGTTCTACAGATTTATTTCACTGATTCATTTCTAGACTAGTACCGTATCGAGGTGTGTCGTGTATTCTGAAACGAAGTAGAGTTGCTGCATGGATGGATTGCCTGTGATTACCTAACTTGATTTCAAAACAGTTCAGTTAAATTGCTGCGGTACTTTGTTTATACCGGATGTTAATCATCAAGCAAGTGCTGTCAGGCTGATTTTGTCAGCTCCCAGAAATAAGATAAGGTAATATCTACTGAAGGAACATGGACTCTGTTTTTGCACTGAATATCTTTAAATTACTTCAGTTAGTTTAAACAGTTGAGCACTTTTTGTGGATTACATCCTGAAGATGTAATCCTAAGGTTGTATCGCAAAGTAACATTTTCCCCTCATGGAAAGATTTGCTCATGTTTGGAGGTTAGGCTTGTTCTTTATATTTTATAGGACTTATTATTTTCAGTCGATAAGTAAGGTAAGGTCGTGATTGCTACTGGATACAAAATTACTATTTTTTTCTCAGTATTTTCAAAATTACTTAATATTCTTGAAATTATTCATAGAGAAGAATTCACTCTAATGTCTTTACAAGTAGCAGTGCAGAATTTCAGGCAGTGGTGCCTTGCCAAAATGCCTATCGTGGATTTAAAAAAAAAAGAAGAAAAAAAAGGCAGGAATTATGATTTTTTTTTTTTTTTTTTAACTCTTATATCTGATCGTTTTGAGGAACTTGTGGTGGGGGGTTAGTCTTTTGAAAATTTATAAAATTGAGGCCAAATGAAGTTCAAATCCGACTTGTAGAAAATTATCAGTACTCGACTTTAGTGGCCAATAGGGAAAAAGGTCAATAACTACAAGACTTGTGTTACATGAAGTGTGTGTGAATTTTATTGCAGTGAGGAGGACATTTATCGTGATGCAAAAGAAATAGAAAGAGAGAAGATGTTACTTGTTTTTGAGACAGGCTCTTCAGGTACGTTCGACCTTTATTTGACATTTCAAGTGTAAGGTTGATTGCAATGAGTTTTATTTGTGATGTTTTGAAATCTTCATTTCCAAAATATTTTGTAATGCGCTGATGTCTGTGTGCACAGTAGAAGTTATTTATCTTGGCAGAGTGTACTGTACAGTTTAAATCCCAAAAGAATCAACTTTATATAAAATTAGTTGCTATTAGAACTTTTTCCTATGTTCTTTTCTACAGTTATGTTTCAGCAGTCCTTGATTCCTTTGTAGAGTAGTGAACCTGCCTTTCTTAAGAGTGTTGTGCTTGAGAATTGCCAATTCCTAGTCATTACAGAAACAGCTGTCAAATGTTGTCAAATAACGTCTCTCGGGAGTCCAAGAGAAAACTGTATTCCATGTTTTCTCCCATTGCTTCCAATTTACAAGGATCCTTCTTCCTTGTATTCTACAAGGATCTGTTATCTTTCTTCTATGTATGTGACTCTCAAAGGAAGTGCAATTTCTTTTTGCATTTTCTGCAATTTTCAAGAGAATTTCCATCTTTTTTAGGTTAATATCTTCAGGGTGGGAAGAGTAGAGGGCTCATCCTTTTGTTGGACTGTGTTGTTATTTTTGTTTAGTGCGGTTTTAAGAGATGGGAGATTTTTCTCCCTTCTGACACTTAAAATTATTTAGTAGCTGTAGGTTGTGCTATGTCAGTCTCTCTTCATTGACATCAATTTTATTTTAAACTGATGGTGTGTATTTAGATATTTAAGTTCTGATAGGTTTCTATATTGCTGTTTCACACTTCTCCATATAATGTTGCGTACTCTGTATTGACAGAACATAAACTAAGTGTTGCACCTGAAATGGACATCATGGAATATTGCATAAAAGAATGGAGAGGAAATACACCAGTTGCAAAAAGGATGAAAAAGGTACAAATTCTTTTTTTTTTTTTTTTTTAATATCTTGTTCCTTTTTTTTTTTGTTATTGTTTTCACTTAAAAGTTTAGAAGGTGATTTTCTTTGTGAAAACTTTAAAAAGGAAATGCAATAGTAACACTTTCAGTGTCTGGTCTCTGAAGTGACTAGCAACTAGCAGTTTGTTAGTAAGCTATTTGAGAGGGTAGGATTTTGATTAATACAGTTCTTCATTACTATTTTCAGTAACAAAGTTTTGAACTTGTTTTGCTGCCATAAAAATGGTAGTTTTGTTGCTATAAAAATGGTAATGATAATGGTCTGCTCAAGTGACTGACATCTTGCAGAAGGAAAATGACTGAAGATGGGGAATTGCATGACTTGGAGCTTTGTGTACAAGTTCAGGGCTTTTTAATTTCTGTGGGTTTTTTTTTTTCATTTTTTTCACATTATTCTTGAACTAGAATTGTAGAAGATAAAAAGCAGAAGCATGGAGATTTTTTCCTTTCTTTTTCCCAAAGCGATATCAAAATATAATGTTGTGAACCGTTTCTCATAGTTAAAATGATCCCTGTGTCACCTTCAGGAGGTTAGTATGAGAAATTAGGGCTTTGGATCTTCTGAAGTCAGCTGAAGAGAGACACCAAACTTCACAAGTTATATTTCAACCCTGCTTTTTCTTTAATGACACATATGGGAACAGCAGGGAGGAGACAAATGTGCTGAGGCATGTGTCAGGGTATTTCAGTGTAAACACACATTTTTTCACTAAGGAAGAAAGAAACTGTGCATGACAAGTGAATGGCTCAACTATTGCTGAAACTTCTTGGAAGAATGGTTTATTTTTAGCCTTAAATTCTTATGCTTATATGCTTATTTACATTTTTGAAAGCTAAGTGGGTTAATTATGCAGATTTCAATGAGATTTCTATTCTGTAGTCAACAAATGCCATGACCAATTATATATTACATTATTACTTTTATTTCTTGTTTGTTTGGTATTCAGCTGGACTGTGGTAGGGTAGGGGATTTAGTTTTGTTTTCCAAAGCATGACTTGTGAAATAAAAGCATTTGAACTTTCAGAAAGACCACAGGGTCAGATTCCTTTTTCCCTATCAACTAGTATTGAATTTTGATGTATTTTTCACCATCTCTTCCTGATGTCAAGTACCTATGTCATAAATACTTTTTAACACTTGAATAATATTTGGATGTTGTTTTTTCTTAGGGATATGAAGCAGTTTCTCAAAAATTTGCATTCATAAGGAGAGTACGAGGTGATAACTACTGTGCTTTCAGAGCAACCCTGTTCCAGGCATTAAGCCAAGCTACTCAATTGCCAAGCTGGCTGCAAAGTGCAGACTTTACTATGGTAAGTGTCAATCTTGTATCTCCTGGCAGGAGAGAAATATTGGTTCTGACCTATTTAATAATTTTATGATCTAATTTCTCTGTGCTGTATGCGCATTTCTCAAGATCAGTTAGAATTAAGAAGTGTTCCAATTTTAAGTGCATCTCCTCTACCTATTAAAGATTTACAGTGTGATTCTTCCAACATGGAATTGAGTCCATGTCGCTTGAGTTCCCAGTTGAGCTTGACTATAATGTAACTCATCTGTCAGCTTTTGATTCTTCTTCCTGCGTATGAGAAAGTTGTATCCTACCAAGATTTCTGGATTATCTGTCAAATACCTTCACATCTTTCATCTTCTGTTGACTGAGGAACATCTTCACACATACATACACACACACACACATCACCAGCACCAGCTGTTGGAACTGATAGAAGGCCCTGAGAGTCTTAAATATTTAGTGTTTCCAATACTTTTGTATTGGATTTTTGCTTAGATTCTGTGATAAGAACAGACTAGTATTCTGACTGTTAACAAAAAATAGAAAGTCAGTTGTGTTCAGTTATGCGTTTCGTATGCTCAGAATAACATACTGAGAGATCATTTTAAGGTTAAAATGTAGAAGTGTATTGATTCAATAATGTTTAAGGTGGTGGCTTTTCTTTTCAAGATTTTTTTCTTTTTTGACTGCCTTCTCTTCTGTCAAATTGCAGCTTCCTGAGAAGTTGCTGAGCAAATATGACTGGATCAAGCAGTGGCAACTGAAACAAAAACTAGGCAGGAAGATGGGAGAAATAAGTGATGAAATTAAAGAATATCTAATACTATTAAAAAAAAAGGTTGGTAAAGTTTAAAGTGTTTTTTTTTTTCTTTTTGTCACATACAAATAAGAAATAAAAATTTTTGAATGTGGTGAATTTTGTGTAAGGATGCTGTATGTGTGGGACTTAAAAAAAAAATCAAGGGAAGAATATCTGTTCAAATCTAGTGAAACTTTCTGGTCTTCTGTTGCCTCGATAAGCTAATGCTGGATTTCATATAGAATCTATAGAAAACTACTGTAATTTAGGCAGGTCTTGGTGAAGAAATTTATGTAACGTAGTAGTGTTTTCCATCTGTTATTTTTTGTGTTAACGTTAGTGATGCATAGTCCTTTGATTAAATGCTATTGCTACCTTAAACAGTATGTGGACAATATTTGTCTGGCTACCTTGTAGCAATCTTCCACTATCTCCATGGTTTTTTGTTTTGGTCAAGGATTAGCTGCTTTTCTAAAAATTAGACTGACCCAACTTAGCTTGGCAAAACTACACCTGTGGAAGTGTTCTAGAGTGCTTTTACAACAGATATTTTTAAGTTAAATTCCAAGTGTCTATACTGAAAATACACAATAACAGCTGTTTTCTCTTTTGCAGCTCCTGTTGGTTCATGTTGTGTGTGTTATTTTTATAGTGGAAGAATATCAGTGAAATCAAGGCTGCTAATGAGAGACAAGAAGCTTGTGATGAATTGTTTAAAAATGAAGATGAAGAGTACAGCCTCTATGAAGCTCTGAAATTTTTGATGCTCAACACAGCCATTGAGTTATACAATGATGATAAAAATGGAAGGAGGGTTCCTGTCTTCTCATGGTTACTGTTTGCACGGGATACATCTAGCAACCCTTGTCAGTTAATGCATAATCACTTGAATCAAATCGGTCATAGTGGAGGGCTTGAACAAGTAAGGAGAGATTATTGTCATTACAATGTTATTCTTCTATTTGGGATCTTCGATTTGAAATGTTCATAGGAATGATCCAGCTTTCATTAATCCACATTTAATAATGTGCTCCGATCTTTCTTTTTTGGAGAAAATGTAATAGCTGTTAGTGAGTCTGTGACGCCTTCCTTTTAAGCATTGATTTTGTGTCCTAGATGTGCTAGTTTCCTAACTGCTAATTAAACCATTTAAAAATACCACGATAAAACATAGCACTGTCCAGTTATGAAGGACAGGCTCATGTAAAGTGCATACACTTGGTGAATTCTGATAAACGAATGACACTGCCTGAAACTTTATGGTAGTGATGTGCTTGTCACCAAAAACCAACAAAACAAAAAAATCACCTCGGTGATTTTCAAATCTTAAATATTCTAGAAACATCATTTAAAAAATTCCATCTAAGACATTTCCAGCATTGTTTTTTCTCATCTTTATCAGCTTAAATTTCTGGTGGCTCTAGTATTGATGAGAGAGGTTGCTGCTCTTGCTGGATGAACTGATGATTTGAAGATGTAAAGCTGGAGTGCTGCCTGTCAGTGGTGACTTTTTTTTCAGTGCAGTTTTGTCAGTAAGCAATGTTTCACAGAGTATCCACTGACCAGTGCTATTTATTTCAATAATATTCATTGTGAATTATGTAGAACAGAATATGCCTGTCATAACAAAGACAATTTTTTTCCATCTTGCTCCGAGTTCTCTCTGCTGATATAAACAGGCTTAGCGAGCACTTTCTGGCTGCTGCTTGTGTGAACTTGAGAATTCGGAGTGTCTCCTAATGCCTCATGGCCTGGAACGTGTTGTTGTTGGGTTTGGTGGCTTAGTTGGGTTAAATAAATGAATGTCCCTTTTTTATTTTTGTGGCAGTGGGGAAGTGAACCATCCAGTATAAATTAGCTTTTGGTTTGGTAGTACTGCTGTGTTTGAAGAGCTCTGTGTTAAAAGGCATGGTATCTTAGAGGAGGTATTTAGGTAGCAAGTTAAGAATTGCTAGAATAACTGAGGTACTAAACTAGAGAAGCTGACATATACGCATTCTCTCTTATTTTTGTTCTTCAAGCGTTTATTTTCTTCAAAAGCCACATAATGGTAGAAATAATTTTTCTTTAAAAGAAATGACTCATAAAAAGATAAGGTTAATTTTACAATTATTTCTGCTTTTATCTTTTTTCTTTTTTTCCCTTATGTAGGTGGAAATGTTTCTCCTTGCTTACACTCTGCAGTACACCATCCAAGTCTATCGACTGTATAAATATAATACTGATGAATTCATCACACTTTATCCAAATGACCCGAAGGAGGACTGGCCTGTGGTGACTCTCATAACTGAGGATGACAGACATTATAATATTCCAGTTGGAATGTGCCAAGAGACTGTGTTGTAAACAAGTGGTTTTGGCACAGACTTGTGCTGTTTTGAAATAGGATCATGATACATTAAGTCTATGGCAGCTAGAAATTTATGTTTCAGAAGCTTACATCTGAACCAAAATACTGAACAAATCTTAAAAAGAAAAAAAAAGGGGGTCAGAATTTTTGCAAGAAGTGTTTTGTTTTTGTTGTTGCCTGTAACTTTTTTTTTGTGGAGATTTACAGTTTCCATTTCTGAATGGAATACGAAAATTACAGATTCTCTTCTTAAAAGAAGATAGGCTGAACTCTGTTGCAAGAGATGAGCTGACCTTATGTTTTTGCAGCTAATTAGATGAGTTGAAATTTCTGCAGGAGGAAGTGTCATGACTTACTTCTGTAATGCTATTTAGAAGAAATTTAGAAGTGTGTTTGAGCCTTAGGAAGCAATATAATTCTTATGTAGTCAGAGGCTAATGTCTCCCATGGTTTTATGCTACAAGAGAAATGTTTGTTAGATGTTTCCTAATGCTTTGGGGACTGTTCAGACATGAATATCTTTTATTTAGAAGCTAGACATGTGTTACACGGAAAATGAAGAGCAGCTTTTTACCTCTTCCAGCCTCTTGAGAGGGTTGTTGCAGAGGTACTTGGTAAGAGGGGAGTTCTTTTTTTAATAGGTCACAAATCTGAGGCTTACCCCGGATTCTCTTTTTTTTTTTGTGATGGCTGATAGGAAATAAGCACATACCACTTCCATGTTTTTTATTACTGTCATTGAAGTGTTAATCCTTGCAGTTAGCCTCTATGGAGACTGAAAAGATTTGAGTCTACTTCATGTGACATGTTTCCTGTGGTAGGTTTGGTGTGGCTGCTTAGCAGTATTAAATATGCCTTAAATTGAAGGAATACCTAATATGTCAGATGATGTTAATGCTGCCATAACGTTTATTATTTTCTTAAAAAAAAAATCTATCTTAAAGAGAAAACATGCTCTACAGATGATTCTTAGAACTAGAGAGAGATTTGATTTAAATGTAATGCTAGTCAGGTACCTGATTCCCTTTAAAAGACCTTTTCGCGCAAAAGAGTTGAGGCTATCAAAGGTACTTTTCATTCAAATATCTTGGAGGCAATAGCATGCAAAATTTCAGATTCTCCTGTTTTAAAATGAACTTTTTTTTTTATTGTGAAAGACCATTACACAATATGAATGTGTATTCACTACACTGTAAAATGTGTTTTAACCATACTTAATGAGAGCTATCATGTACTCTTTAAGTGTGATAACATTTGTCATGTTATCTTCAGCTTTCGTCTGTTTGAAAAGGTTCTGGGAGCCACAGAGAGAAAAATAAACCAGCTTATCTTGGAGTACTTTGGTTCTGTGTCTTTTTTTTTTTTTTTTTGTATTTTTTTCGGGGGAGGTGTTTAACTTTGAAATACTTCTTAAAGAGTTATTTAATGAAAGCTGCAGAACATAATGTGTTTAAAAAATGTAGTGTGCTGCTTGTTTGTGAATAGAGAAGAAATTCTCTGAAATCAAAGTAGTACTGTAAGAGGAAAAACCTAAAACTTTTGCAACTTGCTGAACTCTGATAGGAAAGTTTTCTTGTTAAGTCTTATTTTTGCAAAATTACGCAAACAGTGCTTAAATGACATCTTTTTAAGTATTTGGAGGAGAGTGATATTTAAGCCTTTTTAAGGCTTAGGCCTTGCAGTCATTCTGCGTGTGTGATTCACATTTTTGGCATGAATGTTGATCTGAGTGACAAGCACTGAGCAGAAGGTATATGAAAACTTCAGAGCTGCTTACTGCTTCTGCAGAAACCTCAGTACCCGAAACTGCAGAAAAACACATTTTGTTCTTTATTTTTTTGCTACAAAGCTACATAGTTTGGTCAGCTAACTCGAGTATAAAATCAACAGCTCCTGGCTCTTTCCCAGCTAGAGTTATTTAATGTATGCATACTGCTGCTAAACTTGCACGTGCATGCTCCTGAACAGCCTGGCACACTCAATACAGTGAAGGGAAAAGTGCAAGCAAGTGATGGAAGGGAATAGAGGTCAGACCTCTCCCCCCCCAGCCTGCTCTCCTCCCCAGCGTCTCTGAGTCCACAGGTGAGTAAATTACAGGTTTCTAACAGCTGCTGTTCTCAAGATTAAAGCATAAAGCTAAACATGCCCTTCCTGGGAGCTGGCTTACTTTGATAGGTGCCTTCCAGTTTTAGAATATAGTAATATCTGAGCTCCTAGATTCACAGAGATTTCAACCCTCGCTGTGATGTTGCAGTTGGTAACCTTTTTGTGCCCCCCTCTCCCCAAAAAACTGCATCTGCTTTAAGCCTATTTTTCTATCCATGCTTTGACAGCTGTGTTGCTTCCAGTTGTGATATGATTTTAGAGAGAAGGAAATATCCATCAATAGTGTTCTTTCAGCCTACTTTCAGGTATTAACTAGAAACATGCTGTCTTCTATCAGTGATTTGACTTTATGCCTTTTAAATGCTTTTGGAAAACTATAGATTATTTCATACCAAACCTACTGCATTCTGTACAGTTGTTTCTTGCCTTTCTGCAAAGATCAGATACAAGTTACCTGCTGATTTATGTAATAACCTTGCCAGTTTTGGGTAGACTTTCCTGTCTCGCAAAAGAAAACAAGACTTCAGGGCTCAGTCCTTGGTCCAGGCTTGTTCAATTTGTTCATCAATGACCTGGGTGATGGCACAGAGTGCTCCCTCAGCAAGTTTGCAGATGATACGAAGCTGGGAGGAGTAGCTGACACCCCAGAGGGCTGTGC
>JAWLRI010000190.1:452423-470582 GCA_034781795.1 Crypturellus tataupa
GCGTGTGCAGGGGGGTTGGACTAGATGACCTCTAGAGGTCCCTTCCAACCTTAG
The DNA here is from genome assembly GCA_034781795.1 of Crypturellus tataupa. Lineage (NCBI taxonomy): Eukaryota > Metazoa > Chordata > Aves > Tinamiformes > Tinamidae > Crypturellus > Crypturellus tataupa. Next base: position 452,478 of record JAWLRI010000190.1, read on the forward strand.
GCATTCTGTGATTCTATGAAGATTTGGGCACCTGAAGACAGAAGTTGCTAGTTCTTCAAGAGAAACAATTGGACCTGTCATAATATCCTTTGGTTCCTTAGTAAGAGAGAGATTTTGGACTTGTGACAAGTATTCCCCAGCACTCTGTTCCTGGAAGTGCACAACTTCTCCGGGTGGAGGAAAACAGGTCCAGAGGATCTTCAGGTTTGGCTGAGCTTGCCCCCTGGCAAGATGGGGAGGTGTTTGACTCGAGATGGCCAGCTCCTTCAAGCAGGTGAGTCACTACTTGGCCCAGTTTATTTTTGTGTGACTGTGGCAAGACCTATCACCAGGTGCCATGGAGGGAGGAGGAGTGCGAGGTAGGAGTCTGCCTTTCACCAGAATGGTGGGCATGCTCAAATGTCCTTTTTTAGGTATTAAGGAAGGGGCTGGAGGAGAGGGAGCGCTTGATTTGTGCACACAGTGCAGAGCTCTGTTCGTCATCAAACTACTCTAATGCTTAACCTGTTATGCAGACTCCATCTAGGTGTCTTCTGGGCCCAACCAACCTTGCTTCTCCTGGTCTTCTAGTTGGCAGGAGAGGACTGAAATATGTATATGTATCTTATGAAGGCTCTCTTTTTTTTTTGGTGAAGGTAAAGATGACTTCAGTGAGCATGTTCTGGAAGTTGACCACTAAGTGAACAGCTGCTTTGGGGCATTGACTGGTATGCTGTAGGCCAGATGGATTCCAGAAACATTCCTCCTCATAAATTTGTTGGGAAGAAGAGCCATAATTGGAGCAATGAAGAAAATAAGTAGTATATTACCTTCAGTTTACTGCAGTAGGGAGTTGCTGCAAGGGTCTGTAGTATGTTATAGGGCCTGTATGCGTGCTCTTCAGTGTCCAAACTTGCTATAGTCTGAGAATCTCTTGACCTGCTTGCTCAAAGCTTAATGAAATAAATGACACATTTATACACAATTAGCACAAGTTATTATGTGAGTTGTATGTTTTATGTACTGTTTTATGTACTTTATTTCATTTTTCCCTTTCTTGAGCTGGATAGTTTTGTGAATGTTCACTGCTTAGTGGAACTGGACAGAATTTAGACACCATCCTTGTTAGACCTGATATGCATGCATGCATCTCAAATATTAAGAAATCAACTACTGTAATAATCTCATACTAGGTTGTATCATTTTTCTTTGCTTTTTTTTGTTGTTGTTATGTGTTTGTGGTTCACAGAATATTCACTGAAAATGCTCACTTTCTAGCCTACAGTTTACACTTGAAACTAATTCTTAATATTTATATGACTTTATAGAGATTAGCATTAATTTTTGGAAATCAAAGCTGGGGTTGGCATGTACCAGCAGATGTCACTGCAGGCAAAAGAGAAATAAATGAGGGGAAATCCACGGAGACTTCACAGCTTTACTGCGATTTCCTGAGTGGGTGAGATGATTCTTCCCCAGCTTGTGGTACTTGCAGGACACTCTCCTTTCAAAGAGATGGAGGAATCTACTGGCTTTTTGCTTTAGAGCTACAAGCATTTACAATATTTAAATGTAAATCATAGAGTGAGCACTTTTTCTCATCTAGTGGTCATGAAAGACAAGTTTGGCAGCATCATTTTGCAGTTTAGCAACTCACGTGAAATTGCATGTTAATTAAAGTTCATGGCAGATAGGTACATGAAGGAGGTTTTGCAGATGTGTGAAGTGTTGTGAAAAGAGAGTTTTTATTTCCTTATTTTTTTTTTATTTTCAAAGAGGGAAATTGGCCGTAGTTCTTTATCCTACTGAATGCTGAGTAGCCCATATCCGAATATATCTTGAATTAGAACCTGCTAGTATGCCTTGGTGTTTCTCCCTATCTTTTTTTTCTTTTTTTGGCTTGTTTAAAGTATCTGTTGGTGTTCATATCCAAACTTTCAGATGCTGCATGGACCTTTTTGAGTCTTCTTAGCCAGTTACAGTAGAAATAAGTTCTATCATCTAGAAACTTAGTTGAGATGTCGTGTAAAAATCTTGAATGCTACTTCTGTGCTAGCTCACCGTCTTAAAATACGGATAATATAGCAAAAATGTCTATTAAGAACAAATGAGATGATTGAATTCTCAGATTGTCTGAAGATAAATAACCTTTAAAAAGTTCATTATCATTATCTGTGGATGCTCAAGAGTACATTTTATTTTTTCATTATTACAGACTACAAAAACTGGTTCTAGCTCCAAATGTTTTATGAAGATTTAAATGTGCTTTAAATTAAAGAAGCATAGGAATAATGTTACTGTTATTGCCTATACTGTTGTTCCTGACTTGCAGAGATGAGAAAGATCATTTCCAGCTGAAAGGAATGCCTTAGTATAAACTACTGCTTTAGATTTATGGCTGTAACCATAACAGGTTATGTCTTTAGAGGTGGAGCACTCACTGGCGTGCTGCAGCTCTCTTCATGTTTCTCAGCGTTACTTTTTGCATCATAAGATTTATTTTTTGTGTAGAAAAAAACCCAGCATCTGCAGCACGATGACCATGGAGAGGTAAGACTGTTTCAGTGAACTTCCTAAATACCTGCTCTTGAATAAACTCACTTTTTTTACCAGAGCATTGCATAACATCTTGACCTTTGTTTTTGCAGCCGAAGGGCCGTCTGTTTTGTTCGAGGAGTGGTTCTGACGAGCTGAAAGTACCCACTTGAGCGAGAGGCCTCGTCTTGCCTCTTTCCTGGCACGCTCATTTCGCAAGCTTTTCTTTCTGCCTCTTGCTTACAACGGTAGGTTTCTGGGTTAGAGTGTAATGAGCTGCTTCAAGAGGGCACTTGTGTTTTGGAGGACTGTGTTTCTCCTAGCAGGTTGGCAAGCAGAAGTTGTAGAAGTTTCTGCTCTCACCTGAGCTTGTCTTTTGAATTAATGTTAGCTATAGTGGGCAGAAGAAACTGCTCCTTTGGGGTCTGTGTTGCCCGGCTTAGCTAATAGGATGAAAAAACAAGGTGACAAGGAATACTTTCATCTTATTTTGTTTAAATGAAATCTTGAAAGGGAAAAATGAAATCTTGAAAGGGAAACTACAACAACAACAACCAGCGCTCAGGTAGTTAGAAGTTTGTTTCCCATGGATTACGTTGAATTTGCCAAGGGGGACGTTCCACACTGTCTCTTAGTGCGTCAGAGATCCAGGCTTCACAGGCACGTTCCCAGAAAATACTGAGGTGGTGTATCACAGGCCTTCCCAGCACAGCCTGCAGGTTTTCCTGCAGGAGGCAACAGCAGGATGCTTAAATACTTGCTTTGGTATCTAATACAAATGTTTCTTTCAGGTTGTGGAGTGCTCCATGGTCTTTGCTTGATTTAGTGATGAGTGCGGCCCTCTGTAGAGCTCTCCTCACTCAGACATGCTGGGGTTTATTTCATCAAATCATGACAGAAATAAGAGACCTCTTCTCAGCAAAATATCTGATAGTCTTTGTAGAGGTGGTAGATAGCTGGAAATACTATTTTGAAAAGGAGAATGGTTAAGATGGAGTAATGCTTATGGTTGCTGGAAGCAGATCTGTGACAGCTTCCAAAGTCATCTCGCTGTAGACACCCAAATGAAAGGTTCAGGCCTTCCCGCATTTCCCTCATGACCACCTCTCGCACACATGCTGCCTTGTACTTCATCTGCCTTCATGGGGAGAAGGTGGAAATAGAAGTGGAGGTACCTGTTCATGGAAAGCTTGGAGAGTAATGGTGCTTTGGCAAACTGGGGTAAGAGCAGCAACTGTTAAGGCAGTTCTGTTTTGCAGCAGGAGCTACATTCTCATTTGCAGGACTTGGAAGCCAAGCGTGCTTCTTCAGTGAGTGTTGCACTGGACAGGCCTGGAGCAGACTCAGTTTTTATTTTTTATTGTAGATTTGGGAGCACTGGCTCTATCTGCTGCAAAAATCCTCTGCTGTTAATGAGATACAGGAAAATGCTTCACCTTTTAAGTAACATGTAGGAAGGCTGTTTACTTTTTCACAACTGCAATACAGGTCATATAGAGAATTAATTACTACTTGACTTTCTTATGGGTGCTGTCTTCATCAGCAGCCACTCCTGCGCTTTGCTTTTTCTCCCTGCTCGTGTCTGTGTCACGTCGCAGGAGCTGGGATGACGTTTGCCCTGGTCATCTGATCCATCACGCAGCAGTGCTGCCCTTTCGGGCAAGCTGAGAGAGAGGAGCAGTTTTCTGAAGGCTCAAGGCTCAATTAGCTCCTGTCACGTGTGGCTTTCTTTTTCTTTTTCTCAGCCACCAGAAGGGACTTGCAGGCTGACTACACTGATTTGTCATTACTGTTGTGGAGTAAGAAAGCGCATCAAGATCTATGAGTTGTTGCATAATGAAGATTAAATAGTAAAAGGAAACAAAAGGGATACTTCGTGAAAATGGAAAGTGCTCTGGCTTTATATGGTATCTGGCTGTAACTGAAGACTTTCTTCTTGTCTGTTTGTGCCTTTTGACAGAATAAATGGGATTATATTCCAGTTACCCAATGGAGGCAAGAGGAAAGTGGCTTCATTAATAATGGAGGAACAGTTGGAGAAATTGCAGGAAGGAGCAGCTCTTCCAAGGCAGAGAGGACAGTTTGCTAATACTGAGGAGAGAGGAGGGAAGTGAGAGCAGACCTTTAAAGCTGCCTGTAAAGATAGTTGATTGATAATGCTATTTGCCATCATACTGAATTTTTAATGTTTTATTTACATTCTGACCCTTTCCTGCTTGAGGAAGTACAAATAAACCCTATATTGTCTCAGAAGAGAAAGCTTAGTTTGAGAAAGCCGGGCTGACTGCATGTGATTATTTTTTCTGTTTACATTCTTCAGCCTTGGTGAATCTGCTCAAACATAAGTAGAAGGGCAATAATCCTCATTCCTATTTCTCAGACAAGCTCTGTCCTTCCAAACTGGGAGGATGTTGACTCGCTCATCTCTGCTGTTATGAGAGGGAGGATGGCATCATGTGCCTGCACTGGGCTGTGTTCCTGAAACAGAGCTGCTTGTCTGAAAACATAGTGTGTGTGTGCGAGTGGGAGCAGACTGAGATAAAGGAGAGGTGGTGGACCTGCCTGTGGAAGTAAAGGAACTTCTGTCAGCCTTCTCCCTCTCTGAGGAAAAAATCAAGAAATAAAAATATAAAAATCAAAAACATAAAAACAGAAACCCCAGATCCACTAATTTGCAGAAGAGACCATAGGAAATGAGTTTATACACGTGATTTTTCTGCTCTGCAAACAACAAAGTCAACCTCTCTTTCTGAACCCTATCCAAGCCTACCTTTTTTTTTTTTTCATTTATTATGGCCTCAAGCTAGACCAGCTCTCTGCAGGGAGGGCTGCACAAGGTCAGACTGTGCTGATGGCAAGTGGTTGTGGGAAGGTCATGTTGGGTTCCAGCAGCTCATGGCTGTGCCTCCGAGTATCTATCAGAATTACTATTTTTGCTGATCCAGATGCCTGGATTATACTGTTGGCCCTGTTTGGCATTCTTGCTCATGGTTGTTGTTTTCTTGGCCAGGAACATGACTGGGAGCAGATCGTTTCTCCAGCCATGGTGGCAGGGCTTGCTGGTTGTTCAGAGAGGATGGGGAGCTGTGTGCGAACAGCCCGTTCAGCAGTCTCTGCTCCAAAACCCCGAGCTGCTGCTCCCAACCGGTTTCCAATGAAACCAGTGCACACAACTCGGCGCGCTGCAGTCCAGCCCTGTGATGGTAAGTCTCTGGTGTTGTTCTGCTGTCCAAGGTCTGTCCTAGAGCTCTGCGGCTGCTCTGGCCGGAGATCTGGTACCTCTGAACTGCGGCAGAGATGGAGCAGGAGACCTGGATATGGGAAGGATGCCTGAAGTGGAACACATGAAGTTGGCAGGAACTAGCTGGCTGAAAGGAGAAAGGTTTGGGACCCTAAAGCAGGCAGAGCATTAGGCATAGGGGATATTGAAGATTTGAAACCTGTCTAGAACTGAAAATGCTGCCTGGTTTATGCTGTGAAGAAGTTGAACTTCACTCTTGGGGCTTTGAGTCTGACCCTATGGGTGCTGTAAACTACTGTAGAGAACAACAGCAGACTCCTTGGAGATTTGCTGCGGATAGGCACAAAGCCCTATCTTCGTACCTTAAGAAGTCACTGCTTTTAGAGAACTGTTAAATGTAGCATCAGGAGAGAGATTTAAGATAGCAGTCATATATTGAACATTTGTCCTGTCTCGGACTGGCTCAGGTTCAGTCACTCAGGAGTTCCTAAGGGATATGATGCTCAAAATCAAACACTAAACATTTTTGGTTAAAGACTTATTTTCCAGGCTTTGTAAGAGTTCCTTTGTTATCTTGCTGGATGGGAGGATGAGACATCATTTGTCCAGACCTAATGCAAATCATGCTCTCCTTTAAGTACAAAGTATCTGTTTAATGGGAATAATAAAAGTTTTAGATTTGTTATGGAAAAAACTACTTTGCCCGTGCAAATAGCATGTTACAAGTCCTGGCGCCTTTGCAGAAATAAAGAGCTTGCCATACATGGTTTTATGGATACCCTTGGATTTCATTAACCTCAAGTTAAGACCTTGCAGTTGGCAGCATCATGCTCATACTTCAAAAACCATTTGTGTGTTGGATTAATTTCTCACCAGGAGATTTGTTTCTCAATAGGAGGTGTGTTTTTACTTCTTTACTAAGAGGAGTACTTTAGATCATATCAGATTATAAGAATTAAGAAAACAAGAGCAATCAGAATCATATGCAAAGTGTTAGAACTTTACTTAAGAATAATTAGAGTATGAAAGCTGTTGGACAATATTGGACCAAAAATCCAGAAAAAGTAAAGCATAGATCATTCTTTTTGACAATGCAAAAACGTATACGTCTCTATGTTAAATACATAAATAGCACGCAATTTTAATGCAACATGTCCCTTTATACTTGCTGACCATAGCCATTTAAAAGTAAGACTGCACAAAGTTTTTTACCTTGATTGGTTTCTCTAAGGTTTAAAGAAAACTGATGTTTTAAGCAAAACAAAGCATTTGCTAAAGAACAGACTGGTAGTTCTAGCATATATACAAATTACAGAATGCCTTTTTTTTTTCTTTTTTTTTAAAGAGAAATCAACTGGAATTCTACAAATATGACACAAAATGATGCATGAGGTAACATTTCTTTTAAAGTCTAGGATCCCTGTACTGTAGTTCCAAATGGTGCTCTGACTTGACACCTACAGTCCTTGGAAAATTGACTTGTTTAAGTAGTCAAGGATTGCTATTAGGCATATTGCTTTGTAGAAAGACAACTTTATCCTGAAAGATTTTGAAATATCTGATACAGAAAGATAGAAAGAAAGAAATTACAAACAAACAATAGACTTCTGTCTAATTCTCAGATACGCCTTTACCTTACAGGAATGATTCAAAAAACACAAGAGTTCTTTCTCTATTAAAGGCGTAAAGAAAATTGACCTTAATCTTGGTGCTAATGCAATATTCCAGGCATGGGACGGCTACTGCCCTTGGCTCCTTGCGCTTGGTATGTCTGCTGAGCACAGGACGAGGCTTTGCCCTGCAGAGTTCTGTGCTCACAAGGTTCAGGTGCTGAGGACAGGAGTCCTCCCCACCTTGCTTAAGCAGGAGGCTTCAGGCTTTGTGTTGCCATTTGTTAGGGTGCTGCTTCTAGACACTACTTCCTATCCCTAATTTTAAAAATATTTCCCTAAAACTAAAAACAAGTCAATTTTAGAGAACCCAAAGGCACAATTAGAACATATAAATATGAATTCAGTATTTATAGGCATTTGCGTGGCACTGCTCCCTGCAGTATCCAAGCATTTCACCAGCACTGGTAAACTTCCAAGCAGCTCTGTGCCTGGAGAACCTGCTATCCCTGTGTTGTTCCTTTACAAATGATACCGTCTTTGAACAACTTGGTCAAAGCTGTCTTAAGCCTCTGTACTGAGACCACATCCCTTTCAAGATACATTCTATGAGGCACTTCTGTACAATCTGTTTTAACACTGTGATTTCTTGCTGTGAAGTTGGAGCTGGTTCTTGACTTCTGCTCTGCTATTAGCATTTCCCTCAACCTTTGCAGTTTGCTTCTGCAGTGACGTGGTGGCTGACCCTACTTGAGTAGACCAAGAGGAAGAGGCTAGGGTGGATGAAAGTTGCTTCTTTCTCCATTGCAAAAGATGTGGTGAGGTTTGCTCTCCTTGTTTTCCGATCACTATAAAGTCTAGATTTATCTGGTGCCGGTAACGCTCCCTGATGACCCTTAAAGGTTAGTGAACCTTTCCCTGAAGACGATGCGCAGAGTTGTCGTGGTTCCCTCATGCAGCTCCCTCTCCCCAGCACTCCCAGAAGCTTTTGGGCCACTAGAGCTGACACAAGGATTTCTCAAAGCTCAGGAATGCTGCTCGGCTCCGCTGCCCAAGTACCATTAAGCACATTTTGTCTATTCTGCCAAGCAGAAAAGAGCCCTTGGTTTTCAGCTGTGACTCCAGCACGGCTTGCTGTGACCTATGGTATTAAGGCGCGCTGCCAGTGTCTCGGTCTCGGAACAAGCAACAAAAGCAGCGGGGGTGAGAGGGATATGCCACCAGCTGCAAACTCAACTCCAAGTCCATCAGCAAAAGGCAAAGGGTTTTTTTTAATTTTTCTCCCAGAAAAACTACCCCTAGGGAGGATAGCTGCAAGCAGCTTACTGATAACAAGGGAATGACCATGTTGGATGGTCATCCAGCAACAGTTTGCTGAAGGAGTTTCCCAAGCAACATTCAATAGATAAACTCTGGGGTCTTCCAGTCATGTCTTCTCTGTGGGCCCTTGGCTTTGATAGATGCAAAACACAACCAAAATCTGATCTAAAATAGCTAAGTAGCAAGATCAATACCCTGAATAATCAAAGTCACACAGCTGGGCTTGGTGAGACTTTAGTTTGGTTATCTTTATAATGGTGGTGGGAGTTTCTGTCCAGTGTGAAACCACAGACTGAATTTATCTTGTGCATTTACTGATTAATATTGCAGGTAGATCTTTATTACACTTAAAGCAAGTGAAGTGCACTTTGAACTGGGCTACTTAAAAAGTGATTAGATTTATTTTTAAAAGCTTGATGGTGGTGATTAGTAAGTATAACTCATCTATAAAAATGCATTATGTACCTTCACCTTTTTGGATGTTTTGTTTTTGCATTTGTGTGGCACTTGCAAACTGTGTGGACAAAAGTGGTTGCTCTAAGTACCGGTAAATTTATTGCTTGTAGCATCCTAATTGTTTCACTATATCTTATATAGGAAACAATAGTAGAGTTCATTAGTGTTGCCTTGGAGAGCAAAACTGAAGGCTGAGTGATGGTAAGTGTATGGTAATTTCAAGCTCTCTTTGTGTACATAAACTTTGCTTTCTACCTGGAATTACTTTCATTAAAAGGTAATGCTTTTTTTTTTTTTTTTAAGTTTACTGTTTTGTTTTTTCTTTGCTTTCCAGTCATACTTTTGCTGAATGATTGATAAAGCTGTTGTTCCAGTTGTAAATTGCATCCTTTCCTAAGAGGGGATTTATATGCTGTTATTTGTAGATAGGACAAATGATTCTACTACATAAGTTTTCACCCTTAAGCATTAACTTTAAGTGTTACTTGGTTTACCAGTGGAAGTTTTCAAACAAAGTAGTGATGCACATGAAGAAAATGCATCAGAGGAAACATGATATGCACAATTGCTTGGTGATTTTAGCCTTTTTTACTTAGAGATATAACTGAAACACTGCAATGCAATACGTGTTGTATTGCCATATTGCACTTATTATATTGTCTGCAGATAATAAAATAGCCTTATTTTTGCCCTCATTATGGGTTCCCATCACAGAGTGGGCAGGTGCTTTGCAGCCAGCTGTATGATATGAAAGGTCTGACAGCTGCAGGAGGAGCTGGGAGGCTCAGACTTCTGCCTGAGAGCACTGTAGAACCATAGTGGGCTCTGCCTCCCAAACCCTCAACTGAAACCCTAAACAAATGCAGTCGGTCTCAGATCCCTAAAGATGAAATGAACCTTTGTGGGCTCCTAATCAAACTAGAGAACAAATTAGGTTGGAGGGGTCTCAGGCAGTCACCTTGTCCAGTCCCGTCCTCAAAGCAGGGCCAAGTTAGGCCTTGCCTCAGGTTGCTCATCCCCAGCTGAGTTTTGATCCACGTAGACTGTTTCTCTTTTTGGTTTCTACAACAGATTAAATTGTATTTCCAGTTTTGAAATATATGAAGCCTGATGGTTCCAAGTGCTTCTAAGCATCCTGTGCTACTCTGATGGTGCAGGGCTAACTTTGCTGGAAAAATTAGGGCTCCAGCTCTTAGGATTCATTTGGATATCAGCAGTCAGTCAAGTAGTGAATAAATTATTTTAATTCTTGCTTTTAAATAAAGACACCCACCCTTTCTTGACTATCCTTTTCAGTTTGGCAAATGAAAAGCATAAAACAGTCCATCAAAAAAAATTTTGATTTAAGCTACTTTCTGATTATCAAATTACTTGACACTCGGTCAACTTGAAGATTACATTTCCTTCTTAAAAAAGCCATCGGACAAGAATAAGGAAAGGTCTGAAGATGCTAAAGTAGGAATGAAAAAAAAATTGACGAAGTGGTGCTAATAAATTGGTTTGAGCAGTGAGTTGGTTTGGTAATGTTATGGAAGCTTTTTCCTCTCAAGGCAGCAAAGATAAGAAAATACCTTAAAATATACCATGCTGCTTCTGTTTTATTGATCAAGAGTGAATACCTTGATTATGATATGTTGAGACCTGAGATCACTCTTTAATCACAGAGCTAGCTTGTACAAGCTGCAGACAAAATGCCTGTCTGTGCCCAAGTAGAGGCTAAAGCTCAGCCCCTCTTCACTCTTCGGCCTTCCTGCTCAGAAGGTGCAAACTATTGCCAGACCTGGCAGTGGGTTTGCTGAGGAGTGGATCTGCTCACAGAAAACTGAACTCGCATCTCCAAAGTAATATATATGCAAACTGTTCAAAAGCTGTTGTAGAGCCATGACTCTCTGAGCTGATTCTTTCCTCCCTCTTCTCTACCACGCTGGTATAGTTTAAGCCCACTCTTGGACTGAATCCCTTGCTATTGCAACACTGCTACCATCTTTCATGGCTGTGTAGGCCGGCAATCAAGGAAATTGCCTTACAAAACCCACAATAAACTTGGACCTCATCTTGAATTCAGTAGATTACTGCAAATTTACCATTGTATGAGAGAGATGGGGCATCCTGTTTAACTGGAATTTACTCTACTTTAAGAATGTGTAATTTTGCACTTAATTCTAGTAGAAAAACAAACATAAAGACAGGGAATGGATAATAATGCTTTATGTTGGGAAACATCAATCTGGTACCAAAATTGTGATAATTTTGTCTTTGTCTAACTAATATTCATGTGGCACTTCCTCAGTGCAGTACTGACAGTTACTTAGAAACAGTAAGCTCTGCAATGTCTCTTATTTGCATGTTATAAAACCTGCATATTGGTTTATTTCTGCTTGAATATTCTGAAGTGTTTTCATACTCATTTCTTAAAATTGCTGCCTCCTCTCCTCTCAGAAATCAAAATACTTAAAAGCCACATCTGACGTGCACATTGTCCTTCAGCCTCTCCCTTGTGCAGTTAAAAGGAAAATAGCAGTAATCATCATTCTGATATTTCCTGCTATTTCATGCATCTCCATATGATGCTATTTTCTTTAGGTTGGATATACAATATCCGTGAACTTTTCTGTAATTCCCCATTTCTTCCCATTTAACTTATTGTTCTAAACCATACTTTATCTTGCCTGCTGAAAGGTCACTTAATTTACTCTTTTATACAGCTTTAAACTGCATTTTTTTTAAAGAGCTTAGAATTAGTTGCACATCAAGATTATGTTTGTGCTTAGGTTGTTGTTCCAACAAGCCATACTTGGGCAGTAATGAAAATGCAAGTGCACACATACATATGTATGTATATATATACACATATATATACATGTACATACATCTATACATAGATAGGTGTCCTTTGCCTACCGCTGCTCAGCATCCTTAGGGCAGGCTCCCATGCCAGCAGCGCGCCCGACTCTCCTGCTGCTGCTCAGCAGCTAAGTTGCACCTTGCAGCCCAATGTGGGATGATGCCCGACGCCTCTGAAAGCAGGAGCCGAAGGAATCCTTCTGCCAGCTCGTAGGAGACAAGGAGCAATCCTCCAAAAGACTAAATTATTGTTGTCAAGGGTTTTCTCCTCATGTATTGTGGCCTGTCCTGACTACCCTTCATTCATTATCCCATGCTCTGTTCAGGGCTGACTGGTGCCTGTAAACTGATGCAGTAATTCAGCAAAAAAAACAGAACAAGAGGTAGATATAAATCTCTCTCATTCAAAGGAAATATGGAACAGCAAAATGAGTGGAAAACAGAAGACTTATTCATTACTCACCCAAAGCTCTTGGGTGGCTCTAACAACCAGGTATCTTGGGTGCTCACCTCGAGCATCTGTGCAAGAGGGATGGGGGCTCTGGGCAATGCCTGGGAAGCTACCGAGGTGCCTAAACACTCTCAAAGACTGGCTGGAAAAAACATCGTCTTTTTCATCAAATCCACTGCTTGGTAAGTATGAGAGGCCTGGTTAGAGCGGCCCAAAACATATAAATGGAGATGTTCTCTCCATACCCATAAGTCTGCAAAAGGAAAACTCAGACAAATTAACACACTTCTAGGTATATGTTAATCCACTGCTAGTTGGTGTTGCTTCATTTCCTTCTGTGCAGTAGGTTCTCCTTTACTCTAAAATTTATGACGTACAAAGGAACTTTGTTCCTCCTTTTATTGTAACTTCATTTGTATAATTCAGCAGTTTCCTAAAAGTGTCTGAAAGAGCTAAACCTCTCCACAAAAGTGGAAACTTAACAGGTTTCTATTCAAAAATATAGGCAGTAACACAAAAGAGAGAGAGAGAGCCATTTTACCAGAAATCAAGAAGGAAGGATCCTTTGGGAAGGAAGCGACACGGGATGGCACGTCCAGGTGGACAGGGCAGACAGAGGCGCTTGGACTCACAACCTTCTGACCTGCTTGGACACAGCTTCCACCGAGGGAAGAAGCAATGATGTGCCCTTCACTGTCCAACACAGAAACCTGGATGTCCCCTTTCAAAATGCTGCAAGCTACAACCTTCTCTAAACTTCTCCAGTCCAGCTGATTTCACCGCCAAAGGTGAGTCAGGACAGCCAGATTTCAGGTGTGCACCGAAATTCTGGAAAGCGTTATCCACAGGCAGTAGAAGAAGCTGCTGGGATCCGTGGTGCTCTTTGTGGACATGCCTTCAACTCAAGCCTACTGAATAAGTATCCACTTCTGATCTGGACTTGCTCATTGCAGAAACGTCAATGTATTTTGTTAAACCAACAAAGAAATGTAAAGAAATACGCAACACACAGGAAACAGGATTAGAAAGGAAATGTTATGCATGTGTTTTATGTAACTGCTTGAATTCTTGCCTATCACTCCATTCATTAGTTTGTAAGTAAATATATAAAGGAATATGAGGTATTGTCCACGCAACTGAAATTTTAATTTTTACAGTGCTACTAGTTTTGCCATATAACCAATAATTCTGTTTTTTGGATATGCATTCAATCTTCTAGCTAAAGCAAAAGCTCTAGTGCTACATTTAAATGGTTTTCAAATTTGTACTTTTGGGTGCAATTCTTACCTTGAAACCTGCATGAGTAATGCTCAAAACTTTTCCAAAATACTGCTGCTTAAATCTGAGTCATGTACCAAAAGAAATATTGCACAAAAATATTTTCTTGCTTTATCTCTACAGTTCCTGAAAAACAGTGTGTTGTGGGCTTGGATACAAATGTACTGGAGAAACAACAAGTACATGAGAGAGAAGACCTTAAATGGCCATTACGACCTGTAACAGTCTATATACAACTTATATACATGACTGTTTGAGAGTCTGTATTCATGAATGCAGATATGTGCGGTCTGCGTACTGCACTAACATAATTTGTCTGAGGGGATTTGTGTGCGTGCGTGTGTATTTTACTTTGTACTGGGATACCAAATTCATGTAGTGGCACAGAAAACGTGGATTACCGGATTGAGATTTACCTTTCTAGTGCCACTGCACACTAATAGTGCACTGACTTTTCAAATCTGTCATTCAACACAATCATATCTAAGTCATTTCTTACTGTCTATGTACATGTAACAAATTGGTACAAATGTGTAAAATAAAACATAACATTCATTGATACAATGCCCTTCATTATTAGCCATAACTGGTTGTTAACCAACTTTGTAGTGTTTAGAGACATTTTTAGCTGAACTTTGAAAAATAGGAAATGTACTGTAGCTTCAAATAAATGTACATAATATACAATATATATATTTATACACATGTGTATGTATATACACACATATATTGATAAAACATTTAAAGTAATGTTTAATTTTAATCAGTTTTTCTGAGATGCTGGGACTACGTGGTAAATAATCTAGAAAATGAATTTGTCCACAATTAAATAATCATTTCCAAAACTTAGAAAAATAGACTTTCCCTAAATAAGGTTTAAATTAACTGATTTCTGCATACAGCATGAAGAATAACGACTCCCAAACTCTGGCACATCTACATCTACAAGAACCTGGCCTGCTACAACTTGGTAACGTAAACGCTGTCCCGCAGCCAAACACCAAACATCACAGAAACACAAGCTGTTGTTGCCGCCATCTCTGGTGGCACCTAAACCATTTCTGATTTAATAGCTTCTGATATAGTCTTCATTTCGGTCCAATACAAATCACCCTTACAAACCTATTTTCTATTACTTAAAGCCCACTTAAACCACAAAGTACCTGTCTTGTCCTCAAAGTGCAGCTCTTGCTGATGTGAGCAGTGCTTAGACATCCATGAAACTGCTCTGAGTGCTACCTTATGCTTAAGGACCCCAATTTAGAACGCGGATGACCATCAGTCCTGGAGATTCATCGTAGGGATTTTGATCTTCTGCATTGGGAAAAATAGCAAAACATACATGGATATATGGGTTTATGTGCATGTGCGTTTAAAACTTCATGGACCTACATATACTAATGTGCCATAACGTGGTGCCCTGCTAAAGACTTTTTCCTCTTAATATATAGGCAATAGAATAAGTATTGAGCAAACCATTCTTTAAAAACTAAAGTTAAATCAAACTAGTGGACAAGAACTTTGGTAAAGTTGTCAATTCCTTTTTTTTAATTCAAATACAGCCAACCTATTCTACTGATTGCCATCACCTTCCTCACAAGAGGAAAGCGCGCTCTTTTCTTCCAAAGAAAAAGATGCCTAAGGTGGAGACTAGCCAGTCAAGAAAACTCTGAATTAAATGCTTACAATTTTGCAAATGTTTCCTAGCTGCAATGATGGAATGAGTTACAGTTCTTGTCCTGTGTGTATTTTATTGTCTACATATATATATAAATATAATATATATATGTATGTGTGTGTACATACATGCACACACCTTTTTTTACAGGGGAGAGGAACCTGTATTTCTTCACTTTTCACATGGAGACATACATATTCCTCCCTGTTCTTCACCCTGCACAATATAAGCCTTGGTGATGAGGCCAAACAAAATGATATAGAACACAGTAGTACATTAAGTTACGTAGCAAAGTCATTTTCAAGCAAGTAAAATAAAGCTGTGTTTTCCAAGCTTCTTGTCTTTAACATTTCTCATTCAGAAAACAAAAAAAAAGGAAAAAAAAAACAAAAGGAAAGAAAAGGAAAGAACGGAGGGAATAGGCTTATGGCAGAAGCATGGAGTAGTCAGTGGCGTGCGCGCACACATGTGCGTGTGCACAGAGCAGGGCTTTGGTTGACGACCGCAGATTGTCCAGAGAAGGTGAATGCGTAAGTAAGGAAGACGCTACAGCGATGCAGTTGTATCGTTTATGTTTGCAGGGCGTGAGAGAAACTAATTCAATTGAAAAAGAAAAAAAGCAAAGACCTCTTTTTAGGCCCCTCATCAGTGTGAGCATACTCAGTATGCTAGAGAATTTATCTGAAACCTTTTAAATCAAGGCCTCTTTATTACAAAAATAAAAACAACCAAAAAAAAAAAAAGTATGAGAGAAGACAAGATGTTGAAGTGTCATTCCAATTGTCCCTGCAGAGAACAACGGCCTCCCAGCTGCTATTCGTTCTCTTCTCTCATTTCTACGATGTCCGTCATTTCCTCTGTGTGAGGCATGTCGGTCATGGCAGAGTCTTCACCTTCTGTAGCCGCTTCATTCTCATTTCGCTTCTTTTTCTAGATTGAAACAAGCACTCATAAGCATAGGAATCTGGATTAGCACAGTCCTGCAAACCCTGGGCACTGTGAGGAGCCAGGCAGGGCTACGTTTTTGGAGAGTAAGTTATTAAGAGCTAGAATATTTGTGTCACGTTCATGAGTTGTGAGTTAAACAGTTCCATAACCTTCCTGGGGCTCAGCTTTCTTCTTTCTAACATAAATGCACTAATAGAAATTCCGTTTTTTTTTTTTTAAATGCCAACTAGCATCCAAGAAAGGCTTTAGCATGACTGGAAGGAAGAAAGCATCTGGAACCTTCAATATCACAGACTGTTTATTAAAAAAAAAAAATGAAGCAAACAGAGTATTAGAGGGGATAAGTTGCTGTAGGGAGAGAGTGAGATGATATCCTAATTTTTCAAATGTCAAACTCCAGGAATTTTGCAAGATGTGAGCCCACTGGCTTTTCCTGGTGTCGCTGATGCACTGTGGGCCCACATCCCACCAAAGCCAAGGAATATTAGAGCCTGTTCTTGGCTAGCAGGAGTGGCAGGGCATTCAAGAGGCCTATGATTCATTCAGGATGTCCTGGATTAGCACAAGCTAAGAAGCATTCAGCTCCACTACAAAACAAGTTGGAGCATCTGTTCCTTATTATCCATTTCTCAGCAGTGACTTGTCTTACAGAAAACACTTGTAAAACTGTCAAAAAACTCCAACAACCCATGGGTATTATTGATTCAGCTGAGCTGAACATATCAGAGAGTCAGAATTTGAGCAGCGTCTACACAATATTTGATATGCAGCGCTCAGATGGTGTCCACTTAATGCTGCTTTAGGTGAAAACAAGCTGATGTGCAGAGCTGCTAGTTGGCTCTGTCACTGTCACCTCGGTTGTTGAGGAGCTGGTGTCAGTTAGAGGCTAATTCTGCTGAGGGAATAAATTAGTTACTGCTACTACCTGCAGTCATCACTGCAAAAAATAAAAAAAAAACTCATCTTCAGATGCCCAAAGTACTCTAGGAGCTACAGTTGTAACATGCAAACAGCAAGGAGGTTAGTCTAAACAGATATACCTTGTGAAAACATGGGCCAAGAATAGCCATTTCAGAGTCTACAGATTTTATTCTTTCCTGCTTATGAAAAACATGGCAGAATGAAAAGTGAAAGAAAACACAATTTTCCATTTTCTTATGTGTATTTATAGTTTTATCAAGTGTGATAATGATCTGCCTGCACTGTTTATACATTTTAAAGTTAGTTTTAATTTGTTTCAAAATAAGGCTTTTAGACATTTTTCTGACTATTTATTTTGATAAAAAAAATGCAGTAGGCATCTATGCTTCATCTTTAGTAAGAATTCCAAATAAAAAAAAAAAAAAGGTAATACATAGATTATATTTTCTAATCCCATCCATAAAGTTTTGCTGGAATGACCTAGATGGCCTGACCTATGCTCCATGCTGTTTCTTACTGGAACTGCACTTGGTACGTTGTATAGTGCTCTGAACACACACCTGGATTGAGCCAACCTGCAGGTAAAAAGACTACTGAGATATACCCAGTGGTCAAGCCAGCATTTAATGTATGTTTGACTTGATTTAGTTAAATATGCTTTGAAATCATAGAATCACAGAATGCCTAAGGTTTGAAGGGACCCTAGAGGTCATCTAGTCCAACCCCCCTGCACACGCAGGGCCATCTAGGGCACGTGGCACAGCGCTGCATCCAAGTGGATCTTGAAGATCTCCAGAGAAGGAGACTCCACAACCTCTCTGGGCAGCCCGTTCCAGTGCTCTGT